>JAGIQG010000005.1:1707914-1730468 GCA_024679065.1 Sphyrna mokarran
GGGATCCTGGTGACTCCATCCTCGGGCCAGGCCGCACTCACCGCCGCTCTGAGGCTCCGAAGCTGGGGCCCCGCCGGTATCTGTGTCGGTCCGGCTCTCTCTGTGTCTCTCTGTCTCTGTCGGAGGGCCCCTCCTTTGACCCCGGGCCTCTCTCGGTCCCCCAGGCTCCTGCTCCGTTCCCCGGGCCGTTCTCTCGGTGTCTCTCCCTCAGCCGCCCACTCTCTCCATCGCCTTTTCTCCGCACTGCAGAGCGCGCGCACCGACCCCGCGCCACCACCAGAGGGAGCGCGCACCAGCCCCGCCCACCCCGGCGCCAGCCCCGCCCAAACCCGCGCCAACCACGCCCCTGGCGCCAGCCCCGCCTCCAGGAGCCAGACCCGCCCCGAGCCAACTCCGCCCCCCACGGTGCAGACTCGCCATCGGGAGCCAGCCACGCCCACCCGGCGCCAGACCCGCCTCCCCGTGCCAGCCCCGCCTCTCCGGAGCCAACTCCGCCCTCCGGAGCCAGACCCGCCTCCCCGGAGACAGACCCGCCCCCCAGAGCCAGCTCCGCCCACCCCCAGGAGCCAGGCCCGCCTCCCCAGCGTCAGCTCCGCCCCCCTGGAGCCAGGCCCGCTTCACCGGCGCCAGCCCCGCCCCCCCGGCGCCAGCCCCGCCCCCAAAGGCGCCAGCCCCGCCCTGCCCCTCCCGAGCCACAGTTGGACCGGGGTAAACACAGTAAGAGGTCTGGCAACAGCAGGTTTAAATCCAACCCATTTATTTGATCGTAAATCTTCCAGTTTTCGGCCTTTGTGGCCTTTCTCAGGCGAATGAGATGTTCGGGTCTGCAGGTTAAATATAAGGATTCGCATTCCAATCAGCGATCTGTAAACTGTCGGTGTTGATATGTGTGCTATTGTAGACCAGAACACCTCATTCACCTGACGAAGACGAAAAGGTCGAAAGCTTGGTGTCGTCAGACCTCTTACCGGCCCCACCCCCGCCCCCCGGCCGGCCCACCCCGCCCTCCGCCAGATCGGCCCCGCCCCCCTCAGGACCGGGCCCGCCCCCTCCCGGCCCCCGCCCCCGCTCCAGACCGGCCACGCCCCTCCCGGCCCCACCCCGCCCCAGACGGCCCCGCCCCCCCCCCGCCCGTGCCCCCTCCATACCGGGCCACGCCCCCTACCGGCCCGCCCCCACCCCAGATGGCCCCGCCCCCCCGCCCCAGACCGGCCCGCCCCCCCGCCCAGACCGCCGCCCCGGTCACACCCCAAACACTCCGCCCCCAAACACCCCTGACCTTGAAAACCCTCAACCCCCAAAGCCCCTTATCCCCAACCCCCCCAATCTCCAAACCCCCAACCCACCTGACTTATAAAACTCCTAATCCCAAACCCCTGACCCCCAACTCCCCAATCCCCAAACTCCCCCCGATCACCAAAGCCCCCAATCTCCAAACAAATCAATCCCAATCCACCCAAACCCCCAACTCCCAAACTCCCCGATCCTGAAACCCCCCAATCTCCAAATCCTCAATCCCCAATCCTCCTAAAACCCTGACCCCAAACCCCAATCCTCCCAAACCTTCCAAATCCCCAACTCCCAAACTCCCCGATCCTCAAACCCCCCCAATCTCCAAACCTTCAATCCCCAATCCTTCCAAACCCCCGACCCCCAATCTTCCTGACTCATAAATGTCCCAATCCCCAACTCCCAAATCCCTGATCCCCAAACCTTGACTCCCAAAAGCCCCAATCCGCAAACTCCCCAATCCCAAACCCGCTGACTCCCAAAAACTCCAAGCCCCAAACCCACTAACTCCTAAACTCTCATGATCCCAAACTCCCTGATCCCCGAACTCCCCAATCCCCAAACTCCAACTCCCAAAAGCCCCCAATCCCATGATCCCCAATTCCACAAACCCTGACTCTGAAACCCGCAATCTCCAAACCCCCAAACCCCAATACCCCAATCCTCTCTAACCCCCAACCCCCAATCCTCTCGACTCATAAACCTCCCAGTCCTCAAACACCAAACCTCCGACCGCCAAACACCTCCGATCCCCAAACCCCCCCAATCTCCAACCTCCACACCCCCAAACCTCTAGCTCCCAAACTCAATCCAATCCCCCCACACCCTCTGATCTGCAAATACCACTGACCTCAAATCCCTCCCCAACACCCCTGACCCCAAACCCCTCCCCAAAACTCCTAACCCTGAACCGCCATGACCCCCAAACCCTTGAATATTGACCCCGAACCTCTGACCTCCAAACACCCCAACACTCAACTCTCTGACCCCCAATCCCCGATCTCCAAGTCCCAAACCCCACTGACCCTTAAACTCCACTGCCCCCAATCCCCACCCACTGCCAAAGCCCCTTCGCCAAGCCCCGCGACACCCTAACCACCAGAACATCAAATCCCCTCGAACCCTCAAAACCCCTCCGACCTGCAAATTCTCCTGACCCAAATACTATGCCCCCCACAGGGACACTCCCACAATGCACTGGGTTCAGGGACACTCCCACAATTCACCGGGCTCAGGGACACTCCCACAATGCACCGGGACACTCCCAGAATGCACTGGGCTCAGGGACACACCCAAAATGCACTGGGCTCAAGGACACACCCACAATGCACTGGGCTCAGGGACACTCCCACAATGCACTGGGCTCAGGGACACTCCCACAATGCAGTGGGACACACCCACAATGAACTGGGCACAGGGACATTCCCATAATGCACTGGGCTCAGGTACACACCCACAATGCACCGGACACTCCCACAATGCACCGGGATACTCCCTCAATGCACCGGGACACACACAATGCACTGGGCTCAGGGACACACCCACAATGCACTCGCCTCAGGGACACTCCCACAATGCACGGGGACACTCCCACAATGCACTGGGCTCAGGGGGACACTCCCACAATGACTGGGCTCCAAGTCATTCCCACAAATGCACTGGTCTCAAAGTCATTCCCACAATGCACCAGGTCAGGGACACTCCCACAATGCACTAGAGTCAGGGACACACCCACAATGCACTGGAGTCAAGGGGACACTCCCACAATGCACCAGGCTCAGAGACACTCCCACAATGCACTGGAGTCAGGGACACTCCCACACTGCACTGGGCTCAGTGTCACCCCCACAATGCACTGGATGTCAGGGACACTTCACAATGCACTGGGCTCAGAGGTGTGGGGGACACTCCCACACTGCACTGGGCTCAGTGTCACCCCCACAATGCACTGGAGTCAGGGACACTTCCACAATGCACTCGGGCTCAGAGGACACTCCACACTGCACTGGGCTCAGGGACACACCCACAATGCATGGGGACACTCCCACAATGCACTGGGCTCAGGGACACTCCCACAATGCACTGGGCTCAGAGTCACTCCCACAATGCACTGGGGTCAGGGACACTCCCACAATGCACTGGGTCAGGGACACTCCCACACTGCACTGGGCTCAGGGACACACCCACAATGCACTGGGCTCAGGGACACTCCCACAATGCACTGGTGGATACTCCCACAATGCACTGGGGTCAGGGACACTCCCACAATGCACTGGGCTCAGTGTCACCCCCACAATGCACTGGAGTCAGGGACACTCCCACAATGCACTGGGCTCAGGGACACTCCCACAATGCACTGGTCAGGGACACTCCCACAATGCACTGGGCTCAGGGACACTCCCACAATGCACTGGGGTCATGGACACACCCACAATGCACTGGGCCCAGGGACACTCCCACAATGCACTGGAGTCAGGGACACTTCCACAATGCACTGGGCTCAGGGACACTCCCACAATGCACCAGGCTCAGAGACACTCCCATAATGCACTGGGACACTTCCACAATGCACTGGGCTCAGGGACACTCCCACAATGCACTGGGACACTCCCACAATGCACTGGGCTCAGAGACACTCCCATAATGCACTGGGCTCAGGGACATTCCCACAATGCACTGGGACAACCCCACAATGCACTGGGCTCAGGGACACTCCCACAATGCACTGGCTCAGGGACACACCCACAATGCACTGGGCCCAGGGACACTCCCACAATGCACTGGGCTCAGGACACTCCCACAATGCACTGGGCTCAGGGACACTCCCACAATGCACTGGGCTCAGGTACACACCCACAATGCACTGGGCTCAGGGACACTCCCACAATGCACTGGGCTCAGGGACACTCCCACAATGCACTGGAGTCAGGGACACACCCACAATGCACTGGGCCCAGGGACACACCCACAATGCACTGGAGTCAGGGACACACCCACAATGCACTGGGCCCAGGGACACTCCCACAATGCACTGGAGTCAGGGACACACCCACAATGCACTGGGCCCAGGGACACTCCCACAATGCACTGGAGTCAGGGACACACCCACAATGCACTGGGCTCAGGGACACTCCCACAATGCACTGGAGTCAGGGACACACCCACAATGCACTGGGCCCAGGGACACTCCCACAATGCACTGGAGTCAGGGACACACCCACAATGCACTGGGCCCAGGGACACTCCCACAATGCACTGGAGTCAGGGACACACCCACAATGCACTGGGCCCAGGGACACTCCCACAATGCACTGGAGTCAGGGACACACCCACAATGCACTGGGCTCAGGGACACTCCCACAATGCACTGGAGTCAGGGACACACCCACAATGCACTGGGCCCAGGGACACTCCCACAATGCACTGGAGTCAGGGTCTAAGGTCTTGTTGAGGTTGAGGTTGATGATTTGTCCAAGTGGAGAGTCTCTGATTGAATTTATTATTGTCACGTGTATTAATATATAGTGAAAGAATTGTTTTCTGCACATTATCTAGACAAAGCATACAGCAGGATATAGATCAGTTGGAGACTTGGGCGGAGAGATGGCAGATGGAGTTTAATCCTGACAAATGTGAGGTAATGTATTTTGAAAGATCTAATACAGATAGGAAATATACAGTAAATGGGAGAACCCTTAAGAGTATTGATAGGCAGAGGGATCTGGGTGTACAGGTACACAAATGACTGAAAGTGGCAGTGCAGGTGGAGAAGGTAATCAAGAAGGCATACGGCATGCTTACCTTCATCGGCTGGGGCACTGAGTTTAAAAATTGGCAAGTCATGTTGCAGCTTTATAGAACCTTAGTGAGGCTGCACTTGGAATATAGAGTTCAATTCTGATCACCACACTACCAGAAGGATGTGGAGGCTTTGGAGAGGGTACAGAAAAGATTTACCAGGATGTTGCCTGGTATAGAGGGCATTAGCTACGAGGAGAGGTTGGAGAAACTTGGTTTGTTCTCACTGGAATGACGGAGGTTGAGGGGAGACCTGATAGAAATCTACAAGATTATGAGAGGCAGGGACAGAGTGGATAGTCAGAAGCTTTTTCCCAGGGTGGAAGAGTCAATTACTCGGGGGCCACAGGTTTAAGGTGCGAAGGGCAAGGTTTAAAGGAAATGTACGAGGCAGATTTTTTACACAGGTTGGTGGGTGCCTGGAACTCGTTGCCAGGGGAGGGAGTGGAAGCGGATACAGTAGTAAGTTTTAAGGGGTGTTTTGACAAATGCACGAATAGGACGGGAATAGAGGGGTATGGTCCCTGGAAGGGTAGAGGGTTTTAGTTCAGTCAGTGCAGGCTTGGAGGACTGAAGGGCCTGTTCCTGTGCTGTAATTTTCTTTGTTCTTTGTTCATACTGTTCATAGAGAAGGAAAGGAGAGGGTGCAGAATGTAATGTTACAGTCACAGCTGGGGTGTAGAGAAAGATCAACTTAATGCGAGGTAGGTCCATTCAAAAGTCTGACAGCAGCAGGGAAGAAGCTGTTCTTGTGTCAGTTGATAGATGATCTCAGAGTTTTGTATCTTTTTCCCGATGGAAGAACGTCCGGGGTGTGTGGGGGTCTTTAACTATACCGGCTGTTTTTCCGAGTCAGTGGGTGGGAGGTGGGTTTATGTGATGGATTGAGCTACTTTCACAGCCTGAGGAGAGATTGTTTTGACTGAGCCTGTATTTACTCAAGTTTAGAAAGGTGTGAGGTCCTTACAGAAAGTGGAGGGAAGTGTGTCCAGGGTATTGTGATAGTGATGGAGACAATGAGAGATTGCAATGGGCTGATTGGTCCTTTATTAATTTATTGGTGAATTTAATACTGTCTCTGGACTGTGATCACAATTACAAATTCCCAGAGTCACCAACTGGAGCTAATGCTGATTAGTCACACATCAAAACAGTAAATAAAGGAGTTGAAGAAGCTTTCGAGGAAGACAAGGTTAGCAGTGAGTATAATTAACTCCTCACCTAGAATTCATACACAGCTCCTAGGCCTCAGAAAACCCTCTTGCTGGATGAGACACGTCAATAACAACCTCAATCTCACCAGTGCCGCCCAGCTCCAATCTTAGAGCCCAGGGCACAGCTGAGAAGCCCTGCTTGGGAGTGGTTGTCACGGCCAGCCCTGGTGTTTTCTGGAAGACTATTGTTGTCTCCAGGATAAGTGAACCCAGCTAGGATGGACACAACCTATTGGATTCATCGACCTGGAGGTTTAGTGGTTATCGTTGTGGGTCAAGCTCGTGAACTCAAATCCCATCGGGGCACTTAGGAAATGAATTAATATCACATTTGGGCCCTGGTCAAATGTGTAGATTGCTGGAAAAAATTCACTAATATCCATTCAGAAAAAAACCTACATGGCAAATAATCTCATAGCAGCACATAGCAAGAGGGGGTGTACCTCTGTGAGTTGACAGAGAGTAACATTAGCAGTTTACATCTGAACTCTGTCAGTGAATGGAATCAGTGAATTGAGTGAATTAAAGTTTGCAAGGAAGAAAGGTTAAGCAGGCAGGGGATAAAAAGGCTGAGAGAGAGAGAGACAGATAGAGAGAGAGACAGATAGAGAGAGAGAGAGACAGATAGAGAGAGAGAGAGAGACAGATAGAGAGAGAGAGAGAAGAGAGAGAGAGAGAGACTAGAGAGAGAGAGACAGACAGAGAGAGAGAGACAGAGAGAGAGAGACAGAGAGAGAGAGACAGAGAGAGAGAGACAGATAGAGAGAGAGGCAGATAGAGAGAGAGACAGATAGAGAGAGAGGCACGTAGAGAAACAGGAAGAAAAAGAGACAGAGAAAGAGAGGCAGAAGGAGACAGAGTGACGTACAGAGACCAACACTGACAGAGAGAGTGAATGATATAGTGAAAGAAAGAGAGAGGGCAAAGGGACATTGGACTCAGTGTGATGGGTTTATTCATTCATGGGACTCAGGGGTCACAGAACTGGTCAGAATTTACCCTTCTTCAAAGGGCAGTTAAGAATCAACCTCACTGCTGTGGCTCTGGAGTTACGTGTAGGCCAAACCAGGTAAGGAGGCAGATTTCCTTCCCTAAAGGAAGTTAGTGAACCTGATGGGTTTTTCCAACAATTGACAATGGTCATCAGTAGATTCCAGATTTCTTTACTGAATTCAGATTCCACTGTCTGTCGTGGTGGGATTTGAACCCGGCTCCCCAGAACGTTAGCTGAGTGTCTGGGTTAATATTCTAGTGATAATACCACTCGGCCATTGCCTCGCAGGGAGGGGAGGGCAGTGAGATGGAGGTGTCAGCTCAGTGTGAACCACACATCCTGAGGGAAGGTAACTAAGGGGTGGAATACTGGCAGAGGGGGGCAGAGACAAGGGGTGGGTGGCAGAGAGAGGGGGGACGGGAGGGTGGCAGAGAGAGAGAGAGAGAGAGACGGAGTGGCAGAGAGAGAGAGAGAGACGGACAGTGGCAGAGAGAGAGAGAGACGGAGTGGCAGAGAGAGAGAGAGAGACGGAGTGGCAGAGAGAGAGAGAGAGAGACGAGTGGCAGAGAGAGAGAGAGAGACGGAGTGGCAGAGAGAGAGAGAGAGAGAGAAGACGGAGTGGCAGAGGAGAGAGAGAGAGACGGAGTGGAGAGAGAGAGAGAGGAGAGAGAGAGAGACGGAGTGGCAGAGGAGAGAGAGAGAGGAGGAGAAGTAGTGGCAGAGATGAGAGAGAGAGAGAGAGACGGAGTGGCAGAGAGAGAGAGAGAGAGAGATGGAGTGGCAGAGAGAGAGAGAGAGAGACGGAGTGGCAGAGAGAGAGAGAGAGAGACGGAGTGGCAGAGAGAGAGAGAGAGAGAGAGAGAGACGGATGGGGTGTCAGAGACAGGTGAGGGTAGTCCAGGTGCCTGAGGATCTGGGTGTCACTGTATTGTAAGCTGAGGAGTATTTATTTATAGTTTGATTGAATTTGGAGTAAACTCTCTTCATTGCTGAAGCCATTCATTAGTCAAGCTGGAGCAAGCTGGCAGGCAGGGGTTTGGGTCAATGGGAGGCACTCGTTCACAATCTCCGCAGCTCCCAGTCGATTCCTAGCCAGACATTGTCAAACTGAGCCACTGAGAACAGAGAAAGGAAAAGACACAGAGTCAAATACAGACACAGGCAGGGCAAAGAGAAACCAGCACGCTCCAGCCTAGTCCTGGCTAACACACCAAACTGAGGCCAGCATGTGGCTCAGGCCTGACCCCCCTCCACCCCCACACCCAACGGTCAGGCCTGACCCCCCTCCACCCCCACACCCGACGGTCAGGCCTGTCCCCCCTCCACCCCACCACCCGACGGTCAGGCCTGTCCCCCCTTCCACCCCACACCCGACGGTCAGGCCTGTCCCCTCTCCGCCCCCACACCCGACGGTCAGGCCTGTCCCCCCTCCGCCCCCACACCCGATGGTCAGGCCTGTCCCCTCTCCACCCCCACACCAGATGGTCAGGCATGTTCCCCCCCCAGCCCCCACCCCACGCCCGACGGACAGGCCTGTCCCCCCCCCCCCGCTCCCACGCCCGATGGACAGGCCTGTCCCCCTCCACCCCCACCCAGATGGTCAGTTTCCCCCTTCCGCCCCCCCGCCGACGGTCAGGCCTGTCCCCCCCCCCCTGCTCCCGCCTGACGGTCAGGCCTGTCCCCCCTCCACCCGCCCATTCCTGCTCCAACACCTACTCGCGCTGCCCCCCCCCCCCCCCCCCCCCCCCCGTTCCCACCCTATGGTGTAACGATGGGGTAAATAGAAATGAGGATAGCAGAGAAACACTCACATCAGCAATATTCAACTCCACCGTACCATCTTCCTGCTCCAGAGCTTTGAACGATCCTGCACAGAGAGATATTGGCTTATTGCGGACAGCAGTAAAACTCATAATTTCGCAATTCTAATCTTACACTGATCCAGCAACTGGAACAAGGCCATTCCTTTCATCAGCCTGTCCTATTGATTGGGGATGAATTGATTAGGGATAGTCAGCATGGTTTTGTGAAGGGTAGGTCGTGCCTTACTAACCTTATTGAGTTTTTTGAAAAAGTGACCAAAGAGGTGGATGGGGGTAAGGCAGTTGATGTGGTATATATGGACTTTAGTAAGGCGTTCGATAAGGTGGCCCAGGGAAGGCTTCTGCAGAAAATGCAGATGTATGGGATAGAGGGTGATTTAGCTAATTGGATTAGGAATTGGCTAGCAGATAGAAGACAGAGGGTGGTGGTTGATGGGAGATATTCATCGTGGAGTTCGGTGACAAGTGGTGTACCACAGGGGTCTGTTTTGGGGCCCCTGCTGTTTGTAATTTTTATAAATGATCTGGATGAGGGTATTGAGGAATGGATTAGTAAATTTGCAGATGACACTCCACTAGGTGGAGTGGTAGATAGTGAAGAGGGGTGTTATAGTTTGCAGAGAGACTTGGACAAGTTGCAGAGCTGGGCCGAGAGGTGGCAAATGGAGTTTAATGCGGAAAAGTGTGAAGTAATTCACTTTGGCAGGAATAACAAATGTGTAGAGTATAGGGCTAATGGTAGGACTCTTAATAGTGTTGAAGAACAGAGGGATCTTGGTGTATATGTGCATAGATCCTGAAAGTTGGCAATCAAGTCGATAAGGTTGTTAAGAAGGCATACGGAGTCTTAGCTTTTATTGGTAGGGGGATTGAATTTCGGAGCCGCAACGTCATGTTGCAACTGTACAAAACTCTAGTGCGGCCGCACTTGGAGTATTGTGTGCAGTTATGGTCCCCACATTATAAGAAAGATGTGGAGGCATTGGAGAGGGTACAGAGGAGGTTTACCAGGATGTTGACTGGTATGGAGGGCAGGTCTTATGAAGAGAGGCTGAGGGATTTGAGGTTGTTTTCGTTAGAAAAGAGGCGGCTAAGAGGGGACCTAATCGAAACATATAAGATGATTAGAGGTTTAGATAGGGTGGACAGTGATAGCCTTTTTCCTAGGATGGAGAAAGCTAGCACGAGGGGACATAGCTTTAAATTAAGGGGTGGTGGTTTTAGGACAGATGTCAGAGGTAGGTTCTTTACCCAGCGGGTGGTAAGGGTATGGAATGCCTTGCCTGCGTCAGTTGTAGATGCGCCAAGTTTGGTGGCGTTTAAGAGGTTAGTAGATAAGTTTATGGATGAAAAGGGAATGGTTTAGGTTAGAGGGTCACTGCTTTTTCTTAATTGTTCGGCGCAACATCGAAGGCCGAAGGGCCTGTTCTGCGCTGTAATGTTCTATGTTCTATCCCCTTGAATTAATTCTCCAATTAATCCCATGCTCTTTCCCAGATCCCGATAGTTTCCCTATCCAGTATTTCTCTATAAAACTGGATGCTTTGGTTACAAAACATCCAGGCAATGGAAATGCTTTCCCCTTATTAAAGGAATTAGCAATGTATTTGCAATTTTGAAAAACCTGAGAGTGGATAAGTCCCCTGGGCCAGATGGGATACATCTTAGGATACTTTGGGAGGCAAGGGGATGAGATTGTGGAGCCTTTAGCTTTGATCTTTGGGTCCTCACTGTCCACAGGGATTGTGCCAGAGGACTGGAGAGTGGCAAATGTTGTTCTTCTTCTCAAGAAAGGAAATAGGAATGACCCTGGAAATTATAGACCAGTTAGTCTTACTTTGGTGGTTGGTAAATTAATGGAAAGTGTTCTGAGAGGTAGGATTTCTGACCATTTGGAAAGATGCAGTTTAATCCGGGATAGTCGGCACGGTTTCGTGATGGGTAAGTCATAGAACAATACAGCACAAACAGCCCTTTAGCCCACAAGTCCTGCCTCACAAATTTGATTGAATTCTTTGAGGAGGTAACTAAGTGTGTGGATGAAGGTAGAGCAGTTGATGTCATACCCATGGATTTTAGTAAGGTGTTTGATAAGGTTCCCCATGGTAAGCTCATGAAGATGATAAGGAGGTGTGGGATAGAAGGAAATTTGACCGATTGGATAAGTAACTGGCTGTGGTGGTGGAGGGAAAATTTTCTGACTGGAGGCCAGTTACCAGCGGTGTACCACAGGGATCAGTGCTGGGTCCTCTGCTATTTCTGCCAGAGAGGGGAGGGGAGGGAGTGGGATGGGTATGGAAAGAGAGGGGTAGAGTGGGGGAGGAAGGGGAGTGGTGGAGGGGGAGAGAGGGAAGGATTGGGGTGGAGAAGGGTTGGGATGTGGGTTGTGGGGGAGGAGTGGGGAAGAGAGGGGGAGGGGGTGGGGTGGGGAAGGGGAGGGGGAGGGGGATGGGGAGGCGGTCAGGGGAGGGGAGAGGGTTGGGGGTAAGGGAGAGCGAGAGGAGCAGGGGGTCTGGGTCATCAGCCGATACTCACTGAACATTGCTTCCAACCTGACGAGACAGGAAATAAAATTATCAAAATCCAAAGCATCGTTATCTGCGTAGCGACCCACTATTAACTGGTGGATACGGTTGTTGATTTTAAATCCTAGCCAAGGGGAATGAAACAGATTAGTGTTAAACACAAGCAAGAAACTTTTCTATTCTCAGAAAATGAACAGCATTCCCCACCTACCTGCTGATTCCAGAGCAAGTCTCAGTTCATACGAACTCATTGTACCAGAACGATCCAAATCAAACTGTCTGAAAATCCCCTGTAAAAGATAGACAGTGTGAGAGAGGGAGAGACCGAGGAGCTGGTGGGGGTGAGAGAGGAGAGACAGAGAGAGAGACAGAGAGGGGGGGAAGAGAGAGAGACAAATTGGTGGAGAAATGGCAGATGGAATTTAATCCTGGTAAACGTGAGGTGATGCATTTTGGTAGAACTGATTTTGGGGGGAGCTATACAATAAATGACAGAACCATCAGGAGTGTCGACACACAGAGGGAGCGGGGGGTGCAAGTTCACAGATCCTTAAAGGTGGCAGCACAGGTGGAGAAGGTGGTGAAGAGGGGATATGACATGCTTGTCTTTATAGAACGGGGTATAGAGTATAAAAACTGGAATGTGATATTGCAGCTGTATAGAACACTGGTTAGAACATAGAACATTACAGCGCAGTACAGGCCCTTCGGCCCTCGATGTTGCGCCGGCCATTGGACCCTCTAACCTAAACTATTCCAATATCATCCATATGCCTATCCACCGAACATTTGAATGCCCCCAAAGTAGGCGAGTCCACAACTGCTGCAGGCAGGGCATTCCACGCCCTCACCGCCCTCTGTGTAAAGAACCTGCCTCTGACATCCGTCCTATAACTACGCCCTCTTAATTTAAAGATATGTCCCCTCGTGTTGGTCGTCACCATCCAAGGAAAAAGGCTCTCACTATCCACCCTATCCAGTCCTTTGATTATCTTATACGCCTCAATTAGGTCACCACGTAACCTTCTTCTCTCTAATGAAAATAACCTCAGGTCCCTCAGCCTTTCCTCATAAGGCCTTCCCCCCATACCAGGCAACATCCTGGTAAACCTCCTCTGCACCCTTTCCAATGCTTCCACATCTTTCTTATAATGCGGCGACCAGAACTGTACGCAATACTCCAAGTGCGGCCGCACTAGAGTTTTGTACAGTTAGGCTACATTTGGAATACTGCGTCCAGTTCTGGTCTCTGCACTACCAGAAGGACGTGGAGGCTTTGGAGAGAGTACAGAGGAGGTTTACCAGGATGTTGTCTGGTATGGAGCCATGAGGAGAGATTGGGTAAACTGGGGTTGTTCTCCCTGGAAAGACAGAGATTGAAGGGAGACCTAATAGAGATGTATAAAATTATGAACATAGAACATAGAACATAGAACAATACAGCACAGAACAGGCCCTTCGGCCTTCGATGTTGTGCCGACCAAAATAAAAAGCAATGCCCCTCCTACTAAACCATTCCCTTCTCATCCATATACTTATCCACTAACCTCTTAAACGCCACCAAACTTGGCGCATCTACAACAGCTGCAGGCAGGGCATTCCACTCCCTAATCAATCTTTGAGTAAAGAACCTACCTCTGATATCCGTCCTATAACTCATACCCCTTAATTTAAAGTTGTGTCCCCTCCTGCTAGCTTTCTCCATCCTAGGAAAAAGGCTATCACTGTCCACCCTATCCAACCCTCTAATCATCTTATATGCTTCAATAAGATCCCCCCTTAGCCGCCTCCTTTCTAACGAAAACAACCTCAAATTCTTCAACCTCTCTTCATAGGACCTGCCCTCCATACCAGGCAACATCCTGGTAAACCTCCTCTGTACCCTCTCCAATGCCTCCACATCTTTCGTATAATGTGGCGACCAGAACTGCACACAATACTCCAAGTGCGGCCGCACTAGAGTTTTGTACAGCTGCAACATGATGCTGCGGCTCCTAAATTCAATCCCCCTACCAATAAAAGCTAAGACTCCATAAGCCTTCTTAACAACTTTATCCACTTGACTGCCTACTTTCATGGATCTATTGACCCATACACCAAGATCCTTCTGTTCCTCAACACTATTAAGAGCCCTACCATTAGCCCTATACTCTACACATTTATTGTTCCTGCCAAAGTGCATTACCTCACACTTTCCACATTAAACTCCATTTGCCACCTCTCGGCCCAGCTCTGCAACTTGTCCAAGTCACTCTGTAAACTAAAACACCCTCTTCACTATCTACCACACCACCAACTTTAGTATCATCTGCAAATTTACTGATCCATCCCTCAATACCCTCATCCAGATCATTTATAAAATTACAAACAGCAGGGGCCCCAAAACAGACCCCTGAGGCACACCACTCGTCACCGAACTCCACGATGAATATCTCCCATCAACCCCCACCCTCTGTCTTCTATCTGCCAGCCAATTCCTAATCCAATTAGCTAAATCACCCTCTATTCCACACATCTGCATTTTCTGCAGAAGTCTTCCATGGGCCACCTTATCAAACGCCTTACTAAAGTCCATATATACCACATCAACCGCCTTACCCCCATCCACCTCCTTAGTCACTTTTTCAAAAAACTCAATGATGTTAGTAAGGCACGACCTACCCTTCACAAAACCATGCTGACTATCCCCAATCAATTCATTTCTCTCTAAATAACTATAAATCCTATCCCTAATAATTCTCTCCAATACTTTGCCCACCACAGAAGTAAGACTCACTGGCCTATAATTCCCAGGAAGGTCTCTCTTCCCCTTCTTAAACAATGGGACCACATTCGCCATCCATGAAGATAGAGTAAGCAGTGAGAAGCTTTTCCCCAGGTCAGAAATGACAATT
Source organism: Sphyrna mokarran (assembly GCA_024679065.1). Taxonomy (NCBI): domain Eukaryota; kingdom Metazoa; phylum Chordata; class Chondrichthyes; order Carcharhiniformes; family Carcharhinidae; genus Sphyrna; species Sphyrna mokarran. The sequence continues at coordinate 1,722,453 of JAGIQG010000005.1, forward strand.
ACAGGGGGTACAAGTTGAAGATAAGGGGGGAAAGGTTCACTGGAGATGTGGGAGGGAGAAAGTTTTTACACAGAGGGTGGTGAGACCTGGAATGCACTGCCGTGTGAGGTGGTTGAGGAGGACAGATCAGCCATATTTCAGACTTATCTGGATAAACACAGGAACAGACTGGGAACAGAGGGATCTAAACAGTTAATCTAGATACAACACCCTGATTGGTGCAGGTTTGGAGGGGCCAAAGGCCCTGTTCCTGTGCTTTGAATCCCAGTCTATGTTGGGGAAGTTAAAATTGCCCATCACAAAATCCCTGTTATTTTCACAAATTCCCACAATCTGCCGACGTTTCAATTCTTCCACTTCATGCTAGCTGTTGGGAGGTCTGTAATATAACCCCAGCAGTGTGATTGCACCACTCCCGTTCCTGAATTCTACTCTCATCACTGCACTGTATGATCCCACCAAGGTGTCCTCCCTCTGTACAGGACAAAGAACAAAAAATTCCAGCACAGGAACAGGCCCTTCGGCCCCTCCGAGCCTGCACCGACCAGGCTGCCCAACTGAACTAAAACCCCCTACCCTTCCGGGGACCCTATCGCTCTATTCCCATCCCATTCATGGATTTGTCAAAATGCCCCTTAAAACTCACTATCGTATCCAATTCCACTCCCTCCCCCGGCAACAAGTTCCAGGCACCCATCACCCTCTGTGTAAAAAAAAAACCTGCCTTGTAAACCTGATAGAGGTTTATAAAATGTTGAGAGGAATAGATAGGGTGGATTGTCAGAGGCTATTTCCCAGGGCTGAAATGGTCGCGACGAGAGGACACAGATTTAAGGTGCTGGGGGGCAAGTACAGAGGAGATGTTAGAGGTAAGTTTTTCACTCAGAGGGTGGTGAGTGAATGGAATCGGCTGCCGTCAGTGGTGGTAGAGGCAAACTCGCTGGGGTCTTTTAAGAGACTTCTGGATGAGTACATGGGATTTAATGGGATTGGGAGTTACAGGTAGTTCTATGGCCTGGTTGGTATAGAAATGATCGGCACAACTTGTGGGCCGGAGGGCCTGTTTGTGCTGTAGTGTTTCTATGTTCTATGTGCATCTCCTTTAAATCTTGCCCCTCGCACCTTAAACCTGTGCCCCCGAATAATTGACTCTTCCACCCTGGGAAAAAGCTTCTGACTATCCACTCTGTTCCTGCCTCTCATAATCTTGTAGATTTCTATCAGGTCTCCCCTCAACCTCCATCAGTCCAGTGAGAACAAACCAAGTTTCTCCAACCTCTCCTCATAGCTAATGCCCTCCATACCAGGCAATATCCTGGTAAATCTTTTCTGTACCCTCTCCAAAGCCTCCACAACCCGAATTGAACACTATGTTCTAAGTGTAGCCTAACTAAGGTTCTATAAAGCTGCAACATGACTTGCCAGTTTTTAAACTCAATACCCCAGCCGATGAAGGTAAGCATGCCGTATGCCTTCTTGATTACCTTCTCCACCTGCATTGCCACTTTCAGTGACCTGTGTACCTGTACATCCAGATCCCTCTGCCTAGCAATATTCTTAAGGATAGAACATAGAACATAGAACATTACAGTACAGAACAGGCCCTTTGGCCCTCGATGTTGTGCCGACCAATTAAGAAAAAGCAATGACCCTCTAACCTAAACCATTCCATTTTCATCCATAAACCTATCCACGGACCCCTTAAACACCCCCAGACTTGGCGCAACTGCAGCAGGCAGGGCATTCCATACCCTAACCACCCTTTGGATAAAGAACCTGCCTCTGACATCCGTCCTATAACTACCACCCCTTAATTTAAAGCTGTGTCCCCTCGTGCTAGCTTTCTCCATCCGAGGAAAAAGGCTATCACTGTCCACCCTATCTAAACCTCTAATCATCTTGTATGATAGAAGAATCCTACCTTCTATCTGTATTAGACCTTCCAAAATGCATTACCTCACATTTAGAACATAGAACAGCGCAGTACAGGCCCTTCGGCCCTCAATGTTTCACCGACCAATGGAACCAATCTAATGACCCTCTAACCTAAACTATTCCAATGCTATCCATATGCCTATCCACTGACCATTTGAATGCCCTTAAACTTGGCAACTCCACAACTGCTGCAGGCAGGGCATTCCACACCTTTACTACCCTCTGAGTAAAGAACCCACCTCTAACATCCATCCTATAATTATCACCCCTCAATTTAAAGCCCCTCGTGTTATCCATCTCCATCCGAGGAAAAAGGCTCTCACTGTCCACCCTATCTAACCCTCTGATCATCTTATATGTGTCAATTAAGTCACCTCTTAGCCTTCTTCTCTCTAATGAAAATAACTTCAAATCCCTCAGCCTCTCCTCATAAGACCTGCCCACCATACCAGGCAACATCCTGATAAACCTCCTCTGTACCCTCTCCAATGCCTCCACATCTTTCTTATAATGTGGGGACCAGAACTGTACACAATACTCCAAGTGCGGCAGCACTAGAGTTTTGTACAGTTGCAACATAACATCTCGGCTCCAAAATTCAATCCCTCTACCAATAAATGCCAACACACTATACGCCTTCTTAACAACCTTATCGACTTGAGTACCAACTTTCAGGGAACAATGCACATTTGTCCAGATTAAATTCCATCTGCCATCTCTCTGCCCAAGTCTCCAACTGATCTATATCCTGCTGTATCCTCTGATGGTCCTCATCACTATCCACAAATCCACCAACCTTTGTGTCATTCACAAACTTACTAATCAATCCAGTTACATTTTCCTCCATAAGGCTGTGTATAGCTCTGTAAAGCTGTGACATTCTCCCTAATCAGTAAAGCAACCCTCCACTTCTTTTATTCCCCTCTCTATTTCACTTGAAGCATCTAAATTCTGGAATACTAAAGTGCCAGTCCTGCCCTCCTTTTATTCAAATCTGTAATTGCCCCAACATCATAGTTCCATGTCGTAATCCAAACTTTATCTGCCTTACCTGTCATACTCCTTGTGTTAAAACAAACACATCTCAAACTATCTGTCTTGTCATGTTTTGTACACTCTCTCTGTGTTTTATTTCTCTGAGCCGTATCTCAGTCACTGAGTTCTCCACAGTCTCTGTACTCTGTACCGTGACCTTTTTTGATTTTTCTCTTTGGTTTCTCTGTCTTTCACTATCTCCCTTACTGCCTTTTGTTTCTGTCCCCACTTTACTTCCCTCTGACGTCCTGCATCAGTTCCCATCCCCCTGCCACTTTAGCTTAAACCCTCCCCAACAGCACCATCAAGCACTCTCCCAGGACATTGATTCCAGCCCTATCCAGGTACAGACTGTCTGATTTCTACTGGTCCCACCTCCCCCAATGTCGCAGCAATTTGAATCCCTCCCTCTCACACCATCCCTCAAGCCACATATTCATCTTACCTATTCTGACATTCCCACTCTGACGAGTACCCAACACTGGGAGCAATCCTGAGATTACTACCTTTGAGGTCCCACTTTTTAGTTTAATTCCTAACTCCCTAAATTCAGCTTGTGGGATCTCATCTTGTTTTTTACTCTATAGTGTTGGTGCCTATAAACACCACAACAGCTGGCTGTTCACCCTCCCCCTTCCAGAATGCCCTGCAACTGCTCCAAGACATGCTTGACCCTTGCGCCAGGAGGTAATGCACCACCGTGGAATCTCGTTTGTGTCCGCACTAACGCCCCTGTCCGTTTCCCTTCCAATCTAGTCCCGTATCACTGTAGCTGTGCCACTCTTTACCCTGCCCTCCTCTGCAGTCACAGTGTCCTCAACCTTCCCCTAATTGGTCATCTCCCAAACTGGTGTGTCTGTTTTTGAGGGGGATGACCACAGGGGACCCCCGCATTGCCTTCCTACTCTTCCTCTGTCTGCTGCTCACCCATTCTCTATTTCCCTCAGTCATTTTTATCTGTGGTGTGACCGACTCACTGAATGTGCTATCCACAATTCCCTCAGCATCCTGGATGCTCCAAAGTGAATCCATCCGCAGCTCCAGAGCTGTCAGGAGCGAGGGAGGGCAGGCGGACGCGAGGGACAACACTGACAGATCCTGTGTCTTACCAGCCACTTGCGTATCTTGTTCCACATGATCTGAAACTCCACCACACCCAATCGGCCGCTACCGTCCTTCTGTAGAATTCAGGTTAAAGAGAAGTCAGGAGAAATGGGTGTTTTTCTGAATGGCAGGCAGGAACTGGGGGGGTGTGACAGCGTCCGGTTCCTGCGCCCTAGCTATTTACAATCTATATTAATGACCTGTCTAAGGGGACTAGTCAGTAACCAGTGGAGAGCCCCAGGGATCTGTTTTGGGGCCCCTGCTGTTTGTAATTTTTATAAATGATCTGGATGAGGGTATTGAGGGATGGATCAGTAAATTTGCGGATGACACCAAAGTCGGTGGAGTGGTAGATAGTGAAGAGGGGTGTTATAGTTTGCAGAGAAACTTGGACAAGTTGCAGAGCTGGGCCAAGAGGTGGCAAATGGAGTTTAATGTGGAAAAGTGTGAGGTAATTCACTTTGGCAGGAATAACAAATCTGTAGAGTATAGGGCTAATGGTAGGACTCTTGATAGAGTTGACAAACAGAGGGATCTTGGTGTATGTGTCAATAGATCCCCGAAAGTTGGCAATCAAGTCGATAAGGTTGTTAAGAAGGCATATGGAGTCTTGGCTTTTATTGGTAGGAGGATTGAATTTCGGAGCCGCAACATCATGTTGTAACTGTACAAAACTCTAGTGCGGCCGCACTTGGAGTATTGTGTGCAGTTCTAGTCCCCACATTACAAGAAAGATGTGGAGGCATTGGATAGGGTACACAGAAGGTTTACCAGGATGTTGCCTGGTATGGAGGGCAGGTTTATGAGGAAAGGCTGAGGGATTTGAGGTTGTTTTCGTTAGAAAGAAGGCAGCTAAAAGGAGACTTTATTGAAATATATAAGATGATTAGAGGTTTAGATAGGGTGGACAGTGATAGCCTTTTTCCTAGGATGGAGAGAGCTAGCACGAGGGTACATAGCTTTAAATTAAGGGGTGGTAGTTATAGGACAGATGTCAGAGGTAGGTTCTTTACCCAGAGGGTAGTAAGGGTATGGAATGCCCTGCCTGCTGCAGTTGTAGATGTGCCAAGTTTGGGGGCGTTTAAGAGGTCCATGGATAGGTTTATGGATGAAAAGGGAATGGTTTAGATTAGAGGGTCATTGCTTTTTCTCAATTGTTCGGCGCAACATCGAGGGCCAAAGGGCCTGTTCTGCGCTGTAATGTTCTATGTTCTATGCAGAGGAGATTTACAAGGATGCTGCCTGGATTGGGAGGCAGGCCTTATGCAGATAGGTTGAGGGAGCTGGGACTGTTCTCCCTGGAGAGACGTAGGTTGAGAGGCGACCTGATAGAGGTTTATAAAATGGTGAGAGGAATAGATAGGGTGGACTCTCAGAGACTATTTCCCCGAGCTGAAATGGTCACTACGAGAGGACACAGATTTAAGGTGCAGGAAGCAAATACAAAGGAGATGTCAGGAGTAGGTTTTTCACTCAGAGGGTGGTGAGTGAATGGAACCGACTGCCGTTGGAGGTTGTTGAGGCAAACTCACTGGGGTCTTTTAAGAGACTTCTGGATGAGTATATGGAAAAGAATAGGATAGGGGGTTATAGATAGGTCTGTGGATTGGTAGATGTGATCAGCGCAACTCGTGGGCCAAAGGGCCTGTTTGTGCTGTAGTGTTCTATGTATGTTCTATAACTTTCTTCACTGTCCGTTATGCCACCAATCTTGGTGTCATCTGCAAACTTACTAATCATGTCCCCTATATTCTCATCCAAATCATTAATATAAATGACAAATAACAGTGGACCCAGCACTGATCCCTGAGGCACACCGCTGGTCACAGGCCCCCAGTTTGAAAAAACAACCCTCTATAACTACCCTCCTGCTCCAGTCAGTGGAAGCCAATTTTGGATCCATTTAGACACTGACCCTGGATTCTGTGAGATTTAACTTCATGCAACAGCCTGCCAAGCGTTACCTTGTCAAAGGCCTTGCTAAAGTCTATGTAAACAACATTATCTACACTGCCCTCATCTACCTTCTTGGTTACCCCTGAGGAGAGAGGGCCAAAATATGGCAGTTGGATTTAACATGGAAAGTCTGCAGAAAAGATTTACTGGGATGCCCTCATCATCTCATTTAATCTGAACAACTGTACAGACTGGCATCACATCCACACTGAAATCCACACACACAACACCGCACAACTGTACAGACTGGCATCACACCCACACTCTCCTTGTCCCTGTGTTCAGGCTCTTTAAGGATTGGGACTCTCCGCTCCTTGTCCCTGTGTTCAGGCTCTTTAAGATTAAATTATTTGGGGATTGGAGGATTTCACTCAGGATTTCATGTTGAGTTCACTTCCTGCTGATTTAACTACCTTTATCTGTACTTGAACCTACAGGAAACTGTCACTAAATCATTCTACAAACCAGTCTTACCAAGGATTATGTGCAGAATAAGAGAGCAGATAACACGCTGGGTAGCAGAGGGAGATTTCATCGATATTCCAGCTAATAACTGTCCTGGCTCCTGTCAATTAGAAACTCATTGACACATTCCCAATAAGAACTGAGATCAGAGATTCCTCCCGCCATCCTGTAAATGTTCTGAGGGATTTAGAAATCTCAGTGAAGGATACATCCAAGAGATTGACCATTCCACGGCACGAATCCAGACTGAACCCATCTGTCTTCAAGTCACGATCTGAAATATCGCAGAGAATAACAGACTGTGAGTATTCACACACACAGAATAACAGACTGTGAGTATTCACACACACAGAATAACAGACTGTGAGTATTCACACACACAGAATAACAGACTGTGAGTATTCACACACACAGAATAACAGACTGTGAGTATTCACACACACACAGAATAACAGACGTGGTCAGAAAACAGACTGTGAGTATTCACACACACAGAATAACAGACTGTGAGTATTCACACACACAGAATAACAGATGTGAGTATTCACACTGTGAGTATTCACACCACACACGGAATAACAGACTGTGAGTATTCACTCACACACACAGAATAACAGACTGTGAGTATTCACACACACACTGGTGGTTTGGTGGTTTGTGTGTGGTTTGGTGTGGTTTGGTGTTGGTTTACAGGAATAACAGACTGTGAGTATTCACACACACACAGAATACAGACTGTGAGTATTCACACACACACGGAAATAACAGACTCTGTAGTATTACACACACACAAGAATAACAGACTGTGAGTATTCACACACACACACAGAATAACAGGACTGTGAGTATCACACCACAGAATAAACAGACTGTGAGTATTCACACACAACACAGAATAACAGACTGTGAGTATTCACACACACACAGAATAACAGACTGTGAGTATTCACACACACACAGAGAATAACAGACTGTGAGTATTCACACACACACGGAATAACAGACTGTGAGTATTCACACACACACACAGAATAACAGACTGTGAGTATTCACACACACACACAGAATAACAGACTGTGAGTATTCACACACACACAGAATAACAGACTGTGAGTATTCACACACACACAGAGAATAACAGACTGTGAGTATTCACACACACACGGAATAACAGACTGTGAGTATTCACACACACACAGAGAATAACAGACTGTGAGTATTCACACACACGGAATAACAGACTGTGAGTATTCACACACACACACAGAATAACAGACTGTGAGTATTCACACACACACACAGAATAACAGACTGTGAGTATTCACACACACACAGAATAACAGACTGTGAGTATTCACACACACACACAGAATAACAGACTGTGAGTATTCACACACACACAGAGAATAACAGACTGTGAGTATTCACACACACACGGAATAACAGACTGTGAGTATTCACACACACAGAATAACAGACTGTGAGTATTCACACACACACAGAATAACAGACTGTGAGTAT
>JAGIQG010000005.1:1730568-1758126 GCA_024679065.1 Sphyrna mokarran
GTTCTCTCTCTCTTCCTGTTCTCTCTCTCTCTCTCTGTCTCTCTCTCTCTCTTTCTCTGTTTCTCTCTCTGTCTCTCTCTCTCTCTTTCTCTGTCTCTCTCTCTGTCTCTCTCTCTTCCTGTCTCTCTCTCTCTCTCTCTGTCTCTCTCTCTCTTTCTCTGTGTCTCTCTCTCTGTCTCTCTCTCTCTCTTTCTCTGTCTCTCTGTCTGTCTCTCTCTCTTCCTGTCTCTCTCTCTCTCTCTGTCTCTCTCTCTTCCTGTCTCTCTCTCTTTCTCTGTCTCACTCTCTGTCTCTGTCTCTCTCTCCTCTCCTGTCTCTCTCTCTCTCTGTCTCTCCTCCTGTCTCTCCTCTCTCTCCTGTCTTCCTCTCTCTCCGTCTCTCTCTCTCTCTCCTGTCTCTCCTCTCTCTCTCTCCTCTCTCCTCTCTTCTCTCTCTCTCGTCTCTCCTCTCTCTCTCTGTCTCTCTCTCTCTCTCCTGTCCTCCTCCTCTCTCTCTCTCCTCTCTCTCCTCTCTTCCTCTCTCTCTCTCCTCTGTCTCTCTCTCTCCTGTCCTCTCTCTCTCCTCTGTCTCTCTCTCTCCTGCTCTCTCTCTCTCTCCTGTCTCTCTCTCTCTCTTCGTCCTCTCTCTCTCTCCTGTCTCTCTCTCTCTCTCTCTCTCTCTGTCTCTCTCTCTCTGTCTCTCTCTCTCCTGTCTCTCTCTCTCTGTCTCTCTCTCTCTGTCTCTCTCTCTCCTGTCTCTCTCTCTCCTGTCTCTCTCTCTCCTGTCTCTCTCTCTCCTGTCTCTCTCTCTCCTGTCTCTCTCTCTCTCTCCTGTCTCTCCCCTCTCTCTCCTGTCTCTCTCTCTCTCTCTCGTCTCTCTCTCTCTCTCTGTCTCTCTCTTCTCTCTCCTGTTCTCTCTCTATCTCTCTCTCTCCTGTCTCTCTCTCTCTTCTGTCTCTCTCTCTCTCTCTTCTGTCTCTCTCTCTCTCTCCTGTCTCTGTCTCTCTCTCTCTCCTGTTCTCTCTCTCTCTCCTGTCTTCTCTCTCTCTCTTCTCCTGTCTCTCTCTCTCCTCTCTCTCTCTCTCTCCTGTCTCTCTCTCTCTCCTGTCTCTCGCTCTCTCTCTTTCTCCTCTCCCTCTCTCTCTCTCTCTCTCTATCCGCTGTTTCATTCCCTCTCTCTCTATAATTTTAACAGACTCACGATCAGACGCTGCCCTTCCTTTGCCAGTTGCTGTCTGGGTGAAGCTGGATTTGGGTTGGTTGGTGTGAGTGATGAGGTGGGTGTGTGATGGCTCTGAACTTGGTAGTTTTCAATGGAGCTCTTGTAATCAGTATGCAGAAGTCAGTTGCTGTTCCCCACGTGAGGAATATTACTGCAGTGAGCCAGATTTGATCCAATTAACCAGCACTGAGATCACACTGAAATTCAGAACACATTTCCAGGAGGCACATCACACTGATATCAACAAAACCACAGAGATCAACTGGCTGCTGGTAAAGGAGCTGTCGCCAGCACCCTGAGACAGCGGGCACAGGGAAACGTGGCAGGTTAGAGAGCACAGCGCTACGGGTACAGGGCAAATCCCATAACTCAAACGTTCATCAGGACTCATCTAAAAACCAAACCAAAACCAGACAGGCAGCAGGAACTCGAGCAAGAGTTTAAACAAACTGAGCACTTCTCTCAAATACTCCAGACTGCCAACAGTGTAGAGGGAGCTTTACTCTGTATCTAACCCCGTGCTGTACCTGTCCTGGGAGTGTTTGATGGGGACAGTGTAGAGGGAGCTTTACTCTGTATCTAACCCCGTGCTGTACCTGTCCTGGGAGTGTTTGATGGGGACAGTGTAGAGGGAGCTTTACTCTGTATCTAACCCCGTGCTGTACCTGTCCTGGGAGTGTTTGATGGGGGGACAGTGTAGAGGGAGCTTTACTCTGTATCTAACCCCGTGCTGTACCTGTCCTGGGAGTGTTTGATGGGGGACAGTGTAGAGGGAGCTTTACTCTGTATCTAACCCGTGCTGTACCTGTCCTGGGAGTGTTTGATGGGGACAGTGTAGAGGGAGCTTTACTCTGTATCTAACCCCGTGCTGTACCTGTCCTGGGAGTGTTTGATGGGGGACAGTGTAGAGGGAGCTTTACTCTGTATCTAACCCCGTGCTGTACCTGTCCTGGGAGTGTTTGATGGGGGGACAGTGTAGAGGGAGCTTTACTCTGTATCTAACCCCGTGCTGTACCTGTCCTGGGAGTGTTTGATGGGGGACAGTGTAGAGGGAGCTTTACTCTGTATCTAACCCCGTGCTGTACCTGTCCTGGGAGTGTTTGATGGGGGGACAGTGTAGAGGGAGCTTTACTCTGTATCTAACCCCGTGCTGTACCTGTCCTGGGAGTGTTTGATGGGGGGACAGTGTAGAGGGAGCTTTACTCTGTATCTAACCCCGTGCTGTACCTGTCCTGGGAGTGTTTGATGGGGGACAGTGTAGAGGGAGCTTTACTCTGTATCTAACCCCGTGCTGTACCTGTCCTGGGAGTGTTTGATGGGGGACAATGTAGAGGGATCTTTACTCTGTATCTAACCCCCGTGCTGTACCTGTCCTGGGCGTGTTTGATGGGGGACAGTGTAGAGGGAGCTTTACTCTGTATCTAACCCCGTGCTGTACCTGTCCTGGGAGTGTTGATGGGGGACAGTGTAGAGGGAGCTTTACTCTGTATCTAACCCCGTGCTGTACCTGTCCTGGGAGTGTTTGATGGGGACAGTGTAGAGGGAGCTTACTCTGTATCTAAACCCGTGCTGTACCTGTCCTGGGAGTGTTTGATGGGGACAGTGTAGGGGAGCTTTACTCTGTATCTAACCCCGTGCTGTACCTGTCCTGGGAGTGTTTGATGGGGGACAGTGTAGAGGGAGCTTTACTCTGTATCTAACCCTGTGTACCTGTCCTGGGAGTGTTTGATGGGGACAGTGTAGAGGGAGCTTTACTCTGTATCTAACCCCGTGCTGTACCTGTCCTGGGAGTGTTTGATGGGGGACAGTGTAGAGGGAGCTTTACTCTGTATCTAACCCCGTGCTGTACCTGTCCTGGGAGTGTTTGATGGGGGACAGTGTAGAGGGAGCTTTACTCTGTATCTAACCCCGTGCTGTACCTGTCCTGGGAGTGTTTGATGGGGGGACAGTGTAGAGGGAGCTTTACTCTGTATCTAACCCCGTGCTGTACCTGTCCTGGGAGTGTTTGATGGGGGGACAGTGTAGAGGGAGCTTTACTCTGTATCTAACCCCGTGCTGTACCTGTCCTGGGAGTGTTTGAGGGGGGACAGTGTAGAGGGAGCTTTACTCTGTATCTAACCCCGTGCTGTACCTGTCCTGGGAGTGTTTGATGGGGACAGTGTAGAGGGAGCTTTACTCTGTATCTAACCCCGTGCTGTACCTGTCCTGGGAGTGTTTGATGGGGGACAGTGTAGAGGGAGCTTTACTCTGTATCTAACCCCGTGCTGTACCTGTCCTGGGAGTGTTTGATGGGGGACAGTGTAGAGGGAGCTTTACTCTGTATCTAACCCCGTGCTGTACCTGTCCTGGGAGTGTTTGATAGGGGGACAGTATAGAGGAGCTTTACTCTGTATCTAACCCCGTGCTGTACGCGTCCTGGGAGTGTTTGATGGGGGGACAGTGTAGAGGGAGCTTTACTTTGTATCTAACCCCGTGCTGTACCTTTCCTGGGAGTGTTTCATTGGGGACAGTGTAGAGGGAGCATTACTCTGTATCTAACCCCATGCTGTACCTGTCCTGGGAGTGTTTGATGGTGGGACAGTGTAGAGGGAGCTTTACTCTGTATCTAACCCCGTGCTGTACCAGTCCTGGGAGTGTTTGATGGGGACAGTGCAGAGGGACCTTTACTCTGTATATAGCCCATGCTGTACCTGTCCTGGGAGTGTTTGATGGGGACAGTGCAGAGGGATCTTTACTCTGTATCTAACCCTGTGCTGTACCTGTCCTGGGAGTGTGTGATGCGGGGTCAGTGTAGAGGGAGCTTTGCTCTGTATCTAACCCCGTACTGTACCTGTCCTGGAAGTGTTTGATGGGGGACAGTGTACTATGAGCTTCACTCTGTATCTAACACCGTGCTTTACGTGTTCTGGGAGTGTTTGATGGGGGACAGTGTAGAGGGAGCTTTGCTGTGTAGCTGACCCCGTTGTCTACCTGCCTGCAAGTGTGTGACGTAGGGTCAGTGTAGAGGGAGGTTTACTCTATACCTAACTCCGTGTTGTACCTGTCCCGGGAGTGTTTGATGGGGGGACAGTGTAGAGGGAGGTTTACTCTGTATCTTACCCCGTGCTGTACCTGTCCTGGGAGTTTTTGATGGTGTGACAGTGTAGAGGGAGCATTAGAACATAGAACATAGAACATTACAGCACAGAACAGGCCCTTCGGCCTTCGATGTTGCGCCGACCAATATAAAAAGCAATGCCCCTCCAAACTAAAACATTCCCTTCTCTTCCATATACTTATCAACTAACATCTTAAACGCCACCAAACTTGGCGCATCTACAACTGCTGCAGGCAGGGCATTCCACTCCCGAACCACCCTTTGGGTAAAGAACCTAACTCTGATATCCGTCCTATAACTATCACCCCTTAATTTAAAGCTGTGTCCCCTAGTGCTAGCTTTCTCCATCCTAGGAAAAAGGCTATCACTGTCCACCCTATCTAAACCTCTAATCATCTTATATGTTTCGATAAGGTCTCCTCTTAGCCGCCTCCTTTCGAACGAAAACAACCTCAAATCCCTCAGCCTCTCCTCATAAGACCTGCCCTCCATACCAGGCAACATCCTGGTAAACCTCCTCTGTACCCTCTCCAATGCCTCCACATCTTTATTATAATGTGGGGACCAGAACTGCACACAATACTCCAAGTGCGGCCGCACTAGAGTTTTGTACAGTTGCAACATGACGTTGCGGCTCCGAAATTCAATCCCCCTACAATAAAAGCTAAGACTCCATATGCCTTCTTAACAACCTTATCGACTTGATTGCCAACTTTCAGGGATCTATGCACATATACACCAAGATCCCTCTGTTCTTCAACACTATTAAGAGTCTACCATTAGCCCTATACTCTACACATTTGTTATTCCTGCCAAAGTGAATTACCTCACACTTTTCCAAATTAAACTCCATTTGCCACCTCTCGGCCCAGCTCTGCAACTTGTCCAAGTCTCTCTGCAAACTATAACACCCCTCTTCACTATCTACCGCTCCGCCGACTTTAGTGTCATCTGCAAATTTACTAATCCATCCTTCAATACCCTCATCCAGATCATTTATAAAAATTACAAACAGCAGGGGCCCAAAAACAGACCCCTGAGGTACACCACTTGTCACCGAACTCCACGATGAATATATCCCATCAACCACCACCCTCTGTCTTCTATCTGCTAGCCAATTCCTAACCCAATTAGCTAAATCACCCTCTATCCCATACATCTGCATTTTCTGCAGAAGACTTCCATGGGCCACCTTATCAAACGCCTTACTAAAGTCCATATATACCACATCAACCGCCTTACCCCCATCCACCTCTTTGGTCACTTTTACAAAAAAACTCAATAAGATTAGTAAGGCACGACCTACCCTTCACAAAACCATGCTGACTATCCCCAATCAATTCATTTCTCTCTAAATAACTATAAATCCTATCCCTAATAATTCTCTCCAATACTTTGCCCACAACAGAAGTAAGCCTCACTGGCCTATAATTCCCTGGAAGGTCTCTCTTCCCCTTCTTGAACAACGGGACCACATTCGCTATCCTCCAGTCCTCCGGAACCACACCTGTAACCAACGACGACCTGAAGATCAGAGCCAGAGGCTCTGCAATCTCCTCTCTCGCCTCCCAGAGAATCCTAGGGTAAATCCTGTCCGGCCCAGGGGACTTATCCAACTTCAAACCCTCAAGAATCTCTAGCACATCCTCCCTATCTACTTCAATACTTTCCAGAAAGTAAAGTTCCATTACTCTGTATCTAACGCCGTGCTGTACCTGTACTGGGAGTGTGTGATGGGGGGACAGTGTAGAGGGAGCTTTACTCTGTATCTAACTCTCTGCTGTATCTGTCCTGGGAGTGTTTGATGCGGGGACAGTGTAGAGGGAGCTTTACTCTGTATCTAACCCTCTGCTGTACCTGTCCTCGGAGTGTTTGATGGGAGGACAGTGTAGAGGGAGCTGTACTCCATATCTATCCCTGCGCTGTACCTGTCCTGGGCGTGTTTGATAGGGACAGTGTAGGGGGAGCTTTACTCTGTATCTAACTCTGTACTGCACCTGTCCTGGGAGTTTTTCATGGTGGGACAGTGCAGAAGGAGCTTTATTCTGTATCTAACACCGTGGTGTCCCTGTCCTGGGAGTGTTTGATGTGGGGACAGTGTCGAGGGAGCTTTACTCTGTATCTAACCTCATGCTGCACCTGTCCTGGGAGTGTTTGATGGGGGACAGTGCAGAGGGAGCTTTACTTGTATCTAACCCCGTGCTGTACCTGTCCTGGGAGTGTTTGATGGGGACAGTGTAGAGGGAGCTTTATTCTGTATCTACCCCGTGCTGTGCCTGTCCTGGGAGTGTGTGATGGGGGGTACAGTGTAGAGGGATCTTTATTCCGTATCTAACCCTGTGCTTTACCTGTCCTGGGAGTGTTTGATGGGGGACAGTGTAGAGGGAGCTTTATCTGTATCTAACCCCGTGCTGTACCTGTCCTGGGAGTGTTTGATGGGGGACAGTGTAGAGGGAGCTTTACTCTGTATCTAACCTCGTGCTGTACCTGTCCTGGGAGTGTTTGATGGGGGACAGTGTAGAGGGAGCTTTACTCTGTATCTAACCCCGTGCTGTACCTGTCCTGGGAGTGTTTGATGGGGGACAGTGTAGAGGGAGCTTTACTCTGTATCTAACCCCGTGCTGTACCTGTCCTGGGAGTGTTTGATGGGGGGACAGTGTAGAGGGAGCTTTACTCTGTATCTAACCCCGTGCTGTACCTGTCCTGGGAGTGTTTGATGGGGGACAGTGTAGAGGGAGCTTTACTCTGTATCTAACCCCGTGCTGTACCTGTCCTGGGAGTGTTTGATGGGGGACAGTGTAGAGGGAGCTTTACTCTGTATCTAACCCTGTGCTGTACCTGTCCTGGGAGTGTTTGATGGGGGACAGTGTAGAGGGAGCTTTACTCTGTATCTAACCCCGTGCTGTACCTGTCCTGGGAGTGTTTGATGGGGGGACAGTGTAGAGGGAGCTTTACTCTGTATCTAACCCCGTGCTGTACCTGTCCTGGGAGTGTTTGATGGGGGGACAGTGTAGAGGGAGCTTTACTCTGTATCTAACCCCGTGCTGTACCTGTCCTGGGAGTGTTTGATGGGGGACAGTGTAGAGGGAGCTTTACTCTGTATCTAACCCCGTGCTGTACCTGTCCTGGGAGTGTTTGATGGGGACAGTTTAGAGGGAGTTTTATTCTGTATCTAACCCTGTGCTGTACCTGCCCTGGGAGTGTTTGATGGGGGACAGTGTAGAGGGAGCTTTACTCTGTATCTAACCCCGTGCTGTACCTGTCCTGGGAGTGTTTGATGGGGGGACAGTGTAGAGGGAGCTTTACTCTGTATCTAACCCCGTGCTGTACCTGTCCTGGGAGTGTTTGATGGGGGGACAGTGTAGAGGGAGCTTTACTCTGTATCTAACCCCGTGCTGTACCTGTCCTGGGAGTGTTTGATGGGGGACAGTGTAGAGGGAGCTTTACTCTGTATCTAACCCCGTGCTGTACCTGTCCTGGGAGTGTTTGATGGGGGGACAGTGTAGAGGGAGCTTTACTCTGTATCTAACCCCGTGCTGTACCTGTCCTGGGAGTGTTTGATGGGGGACAGTGTAGAGGGAGCTTTACTCTGTATCTAACCCCGTGCTGTACCTGTCCTGGGAGTGTTTGATGGGGGGACAGTGTAGAGGGAGCTTTACTCTGTATCTAACCCCGTGCTGTACCTGTCCTGGGAGTGTTTGATGGGGACAGTGTAGAGGGAGCTTTACTCTGTATCTAACCCCGTGCTGTACCTGTCCTGGGAGTGTTTGATGGGGGACAGTGTAGAGGGAGCTTTACTCTGTATCTAACCCCGTGCTGTACCTGTCCTGGGAGTGTTTGATGGGGGACAGTGTAGAGGGAGCTTTACTCTGTATCTAACCCCGTGCTGTACCTGTCCTGGGAGTGTTTGATGGGGGACAGTGTAGAGGGAGCTTTACTCTGTATCTAACCCCGTGCTGTACCTGTCCTGGGAGTGTTTGATGGGGGACAGTGTAGAGGGAGCTTTACTCTGTATCTAACCCCGTGCTGTACCTGTCCTGGGAGTGTTTGATGGGGGACAGTGTAGAGGGAGCTTTACTCTGTATCTAACCCCGTGCTGTACCTGTCCTGGGAGTGTTTGATGGGGGACAGTGTAGAGGGAGCTTTACTCTGTATCTAACCCCGTGCTGTACCTGTCCTGGGAGTGTTTGATGGGGACAGTGTAGAGGGAGCTTTACTCTGTATCTAACCCCGTGCTGTACCTGTCCTGGGAGTGTTTGATGGGGGACAGTGTAGAGGGAGCTTTACTCTGTATCTAACCCCGTGCTGTACCTGTCCTGGGAGTGTTTGATGGGGGGACAGTGTAGAGGAGCTTTACTCTGTATCTAACCCCGTGCTGTACCTGTCCTGGGAGTGTTTGATGGGGGACAGTGTAGAGGGAGCTTTACTCTGTATCTAACCCCGTGCTGTACCTGTCCCGGGAGTGTTTGACGGGGGGACAGTGTAGAAGGAGTTTTACTCTGTATCTAACCCCGTGCTGTACCTGTCCCGGGAGTGTTTGACGGGGGGACAGTGTAGAAGGAGTTTTACTCTGTATCTAACCCCGTGCTGTACTTTGTATCCAGTTGTTTGATGGGGACAGTGAAAGATTCAGTTCCATTTGGATCCTTGCTGTTAGTTTTTACCTTCCTGAAAAACATATACAATAGGACCATTTGGTTGCTCGAACTTTGCCCCCCTATCTGTTATGATCTTATGTGATAACCTTAGTCAGCAGCCTTGTCCTGCCTTCCAGCTTGACCTTTCACCCGAAGCTCTAAGTCCTGCTTGGAAGTATTTGGGGTTGAATGTTCCCCTCGTTCTCTCCCGCTGAAGACGGGACATGGGCCGTCCAGCGATCCGTTCACCCTGGGTGGGATTTTTTGGGATTGGGCCATGTGTCACTGGGAAATTGTGTTCTCAATGTTTTGATGTGAACCCCTCCCTGTGGCAGTGAATTCCCCAGCGCTGCCCTCTCAGTGTGTGAAGAAAGTTCTCCTCGTCTCTGCCCTGTACAGCCTGCCCTGCAAACTCAGACTGTCACCCCTGCAGTCCTGAACATCCCCACCATCTGCAACATTCTTCCTGCATCTACTCTGCCTCGTCCTGTTTGATGCTTCTCTGCGATTCCCCCTCATTCTTCTCAGCTCCAGAAAAAACAATCCAGCTGCTTCAATCTCTCCTCGTACATCAGTCCCGCCATCCCCGGAATCAGTCTGGTCACCCGTTCGCTGCACTCCCTTGGGAGCAAGAACACCCTTCTTCAGATTAGGAAACTAAAACCAAAAATTGCAATGAGTATAGTCCCAGTCTTCTCAGTCTCTCCTCATAAACCAACCGTTTCAACTCCAGAATCAACCTAGTAAATCTCCTCTGCACCCCCTCCAGTGCTAGTATATCGTTTCTCAATAAGGAGACCAGAACTGTACACAGTAACTCCAGCACCTTATACAGCTGCAACATAACCTCACTGTTTTTAAACTCCATCCCTCTCGCAATGAAGGACAAAATTCCATTTGCCTTCTTAATTACCTGCTGCACCTGCAAACCAACTCCTTGAGATTCCTGCACAAGGACACCCAGGTCCCTCTGCACAGCAGCATGCTGCAATTTTTTATCATTTAAATAATAGCCCATTTTGCTGTTATTCCTCCCAAAATGATCTCACATTTACCAACACTGTACTCCATTTGCCAGACCCACGCCCACTCTATATCCCTTCGCAACTTTCAGTGTCCTCTACATACTTTGCTCTGCCAACCATCTTAGTGTCATCTGTGAATTTTGACACACTTCACTTGGTCCCCAACTCCAAACCATTCATGTAAATCATAAACAACTGTGGTCCCAACACTGCTCCCTGAGGCCCACCATCAGTCACTGATCACCAACCAGAAAAACACCCAGTTATCCCCACTCTTTGCTTTCTATTAGTTAACCTTCAAGGTGATTTGAACCTTCAACGCTTGAAATCTATCTTTTAAAACCACCACAACACTTTCCCCCTTCCAAAGAATTAGAACTATTTATGGTTCATGTTCGTGTCAGTAACGTTTTATAAGAATATGGACCTTACAAGAGTTATGAACCTGGAATGTTTAAAGGTTATCTAATAGTACACCCAGACCCAGTAATGATAACCTAACCTGGATGTTTCAGTGATTGTCATTCTCGAATTTGTTCTTTGGTCACATTTCACATCTTGTTCGCAATGCAACTGGAGTCACGATGGTTGAGGAGCTGAAATCGATCAGATTTGTCCTCAGTTTGACCTCACCGTTGTGTCTTTGTGTGCAATGATTCCAATGGGCAAATCCTTAGCAACAATCCCAGGTGTGGAATCCTGAATGCAAACTTATCCCAACTGTAAATTGGGCAATTCTGGATATATTTTTATCATGTATGTAGTCTTAGTCTGCAGTCTGAAAAGTTTATGATCAACTGTAATGATACTTCCAATAAATTGGTTCACACTGATCTGCCAAACATGAGTTCTGACAGATATTGAATAGTTGTTCTCAGATCCAACATTGCAGTGTGTAAATCTTACTTGGTTTGTCAACATTAAGAATGAGAGGTTTTACCATATGAATCATTTTCTCAGGCTGTTAGATTTGGGGTAATGGGAAGAAGAAGTAGTGTGATCAATATTCCACTTCTCAACACATTCTTAAATGGCTTACCACTGAAGTGCAGCTCACCATCCATGATGATTTCTCTCTGCATATTAATAAATTGAAAATAGCCCCTTGAGCGTGCAGGACAGTTGTGCTTGACATTTGGGAAATTGTTGAATAATGGGATACTCAGTACTTCAACAAGATGATGTGGGTGAAATCATTAAGACATTGGAAAGGTGGGATGTGGTTTTTGGATGGAGGATGGACAGGAATTTGATGTGGAATGAGAGGTGTTTTGTTCCGATTTGGTAAATGGTCTTGAATAACTGAGATTTCTTCCCAACTTGTGTCTCTTGTGAGTCATCTTGTCTGATACACAGCCGCGTGATGGATGATTGCTGTGTTGAACAGAATCCGTTGTAAAAATTCCAGTATGATGAGCTGGCTGCCTTTAAAAATCACTGGCAGGAAGTGCCTCCTTCAACCGGTCAAACCAGAATCATCTGCTGGTGGACATTGAGTCTGACCCTCTCTCAGTCATAGTTTCCCACAGTGTCTCTGGTGTCGCGAGTTTTTCTATTTCTTCTTGAAGCTGTTGATATTTGCACTGTGTGAAATACAGTTTCACAGGCTTGCATTACCTTCACTTGACACAGTGCCACACAGCAGGTTTGTCAGAGAAGTTATAACCCCAGGACTAAAAAGGGACAGTAACGATATGGATACAAAATTGGTTGAATATCAAGAAGCAGAGAGTGATGGTCAAGGAATATTTTTTGGGCTGGAGGAAGACTGTAATGGAGTTCATTAACGTTCAGTATTGGGACCTTTGCTTTTCCTATGATATATATTAATGAACTAGACCTTGGTGTGCAAGACACTTTCAAAGTTTGCAGATGATAGGAAATGTGGAAGCATTGTAAACAGTGAGGAGGACAGTGTAGGAGTTTGAAGGAATATGGACAAGCCTGTGGAATGGGCAGAGAGTTCAATGTCAAACATGGAGAGGCAATATGAAGTAAGGGGTAAAATTGTGAAAGGATGTCGAGGAAGCTGGCTGTAACTGTCCACAGATCAGTGAAGGGAACAGGATAGGGAGAGAGAAAACAGTCTTCTGGAATAGAAACATAGAGCACAGGAGCAGGAGCAGGCCATTCGGCACTTTGAGCCTGCTCCATCATTCATCACAGCTGATCATCCAACTCAATATCCTGCTTTCTCCCCATAATCTTTAATCTCCTTTGTCCCCAGTGCTCTATCCAGCTCGCTCTTAAATACATTCAATCTTTTAGCATCAACTGCTTCCTGTGGCAATGAATTCCACAGGCTCACCATTCATTGGGTGAAGAAATGTCTCCTCATCTCCGTCCTGAATGGTCTACCCTGGATCCTCAGACTGTGAGCCCTGGTTCTGGACTCCTTAGACAGATATTATTCATTTAAACAACATTTATTTTAACAACATTTAAACTATCTTTAAACTCCTTAACAGATTAAACTGCATTTACTTCAATGCAAGAGGCCTGATGGACAAGGCAGATGACCTCAGGGTGTGGATGGGTACATGGGACTGGGATATTATAGCAATTACTGAAACATGGCTAAGGGAGAGACAGGACTGGCAGCTCAATGTTCCAGGGTACGAATACTATCAGAAAGATAGAACAGGAGGTAAGAGAGGAAGTGGAGTTGCATTTTTGATCAGGGAAAACATCACAGCCGTACTGAGAGGGGATATATCCGAGGGTTCACCCACTGAGTCTATATGGGTAAAACTGAGAAATAAGAAGGAGGAAATCACTTTGATAGGGCTGTACTATAGACCCCCAAATAGTCAGCGGGAAATTGAGGAGCAAATATGGAAGGAGATTAGAGAGAGCTCCAAGAAAAATAGGATGGTAATAGTGGGGGATCTTAATTTTCCCAACATTGACTGGGACAGCCATAGTATTAGAGAGTTGGATGGAGAGAAATTTGTTGAGTGTATTCAGGAGGAATTTCTCATTCAGTATGTGGATGGCCTGACTAGAGAGGGGGCAAAACGTGATCTCCTCTTGGGAAATAAGGAAGGGCAGGTGACAGAAGTGTTATTGAGGGATCACTTTGGAACCAGTGACCATAATTCTATTAGTTTTAAGATAGCTATGGAGAATGATAGGTCTGGCTCAAAAGTACAAATTCTAAATTGGGGCAAGGCCAATGTTGATGGTATCAGACAGGAACTTTCAAAAGTTAACTGGGGGAGTGTGTGGGAAGGAAAAGGGACGTCTGGTAAGTGGGAGGCTTTCAAAAGTGTGTTAATCAGGGTTCAGGGTAAACACATTCCTCTCAGAGTGAAGGGCAAGGCTGGTGGAAATAGGGAGCTCTGAAAGACTGAGGTTTTGAGGCCCTGATCAACAAGAAAGAAGAGACACATGACATGCACAGGCAGCTGGGATCAAGTGAATCTCTTGAATCGTATAAGGGTCTTGGAGTAAGGTTAAGAGAGAAATCAGGATGACAGAAACCAGAGGGTTGTTGTAGAGGGTTGTTTTTCAAACTGGAGGCCTGTGACCAGCGGTGTGCCTCAGGGATCAGTGCTGGGTCCACTGTTATTTGTCATTTATATTAATGATTTGGATGAGAATATAGGGGGTATGGTTAGTAAGTTTGCAGAGGACACCAAGATTGGTGGCATAGCGGACAGTGAAGAAAGTTATCTCCAATTGCAACGGGATCTTGATCAACTGGGCCAGTGGGCTGACAAATGGCAGATGGAGTTTAATTTAGACAAATGTGAGATGATGCATTTTGTAGATTGAACCAGGACAGGACTTGCTCAGTTAATGGTAGGGCATTGTCTACCTTAATGTTTCTCAAGAACCCCAATTTCTTTACACAGAGGGTGGTGAGAGCGTGGAATGCCCTGCCTGCAGCAGTTGTGGACTTGCCTACTTTGGGGGCATTCAAATGTTCGGTGGATAGGCATATGGATGATATTGGAATAGTTTAGGTTAGAGGGTCCACTGGCCGGCGCAACATCGAGGGCCGAAGGGCCTGTACTGCGCTGCTTGAGAAGAGCTAGAAGAGGACACGAGAAGACTTTGGCGGATAGGATTAAGGAGAATCCTAAAGCTTTTTACACGTATATAAATAATAAAAGATTGGTTAGGGCAAGATTAGGGCCAGTCAGAGATAGCAGTGGGAAATTGTGCGTGGAGTCTGAGGAGATAGGAGAGACACTGAGTATTTTTCGTCAGTATTCACGCAGGAGAAAGACAGCGTTGTTGGGGAAAATACTGCGATACGAGGTTGTAGTCTGGGTAGGATTGAGGTTCATAAGGAGGAGGTGTTAGCGAATCTTGAGGGTATGAAAATTGATAAGTCTCCTGGGCCAGATGGGATTTACCCTAGGATTCTCTGGGAGGCTAGAGAGGAGATTGCAGAGCCTTTGGCTTTGATCTTCATATCGTCATTAGCTACAGGTATAGTGCCGGAAGACTGGAGGATGGCAAATGTTGTCCCTTTGTTCAAAATGGGGAGTAGGGACCATCCTGGAAATTATAGACCGGTGAGCCTGACTTCTGTTGTGGGCAAAGTCTTGGAAAGAATTATAAGGGATAGGATTTATAAGCATCTAGAGAGAAATAAATTGATTAGGGATAGTCAGCACGTTTTTGTGAAGGGTAGGTCGTGCCTCACAAACCTTATTGAGTTTTTTGAGGAGGTGACCAAAGAGGTAGATAAGGGTAAGGCAGTTGATGTAGTGTATATGGATTTTAGCAAAGCGTTTGATAAGGTTTCCCATGGTAGGCTACTGCAGAAAGTGCAGATGCATGGGATTGAAGGTGATTTAGCAGTTTGGATTAGGAATTGGCTAGCTGATAGAAGACAGCGGGTGGTGGTTGATGGGAAATATTCAACCTGGAGTGCAGTTACAAGTGGTGTACCTCAAGGATCTGTTTTGGGGCCACTGCTGTTTGTCTTTTTTATAAATGACCTAGATGAGGGTGTAGAGGGTTGGATTAGTAAATTTGCTGACGATACCAAAGTGGGGGGAGTTGTAGACAGCGAGGATGGATGTTACAGTTTGCAGAGGGACATAGATAGTTGCAGAGCTGGGCCGTGAGGTGGCAAATGGAATTCAATACGGATAAGTGTGAGGTGATTCACTTTGGTAGGAATAACAGGCACATGAAATATAGGGTTAATGGAAGGACCCTTAATAGCGTTGTCGAGCAGCGGGATCTTGGGGTACAAGTACATAGCTCTTTGAAAGTTTGCACCCAGGTTGATAAAGTTGTTAAAAAGGCGTACGGTGTGTTAACTTTTATTGGTAGAGGGATTGAATTTAGGAGCCGTGAGGTTATGTTACAACTGTACAAAACTCTGGTGCGGCCGCACTTGGAGTATTGCGTACAGTTCTGGTCGCCGCATTATAAGAAAGATGTGGAAGCATTGGAAAGGGTGCAGAGGAGTTTACCAGGATGTTGCCTGGTATGGTGGGAAGGCCTTATGAGGAAAGGCTGAGGGACCTGAGGTTATTTTCATTAGAGAGAAGAAGGTTACGCGTGACCTAATTGAGGCGTATAAGATGATCAAGGGATTGGATAGGGTGGATAGTGAGAGCCTTTTTCCTCGGATGGTGATGACCAACACGAGGGGACATAACTTTAAATTTAAGAGGTGGTAGTTATAGGACGGATGTCAGAGGCAGGTTCTTTACACAGAGGGTGGTGAGGGCATGGAATGCCCTGCCTGCAGCAGTTGTGGACTCACCTACTTTGGGGGCATTCAAATGTTCGGTAGATAGGCATATGGGTGATATTGGAATAGTTTAGGTTAGAGGGTCCACTGGCCGGTGCAACATTGAGGGCCGAAGGGCCTGTACTGCGCTGTAATGTTCTATGTTCTATGTTATTGTCCAAGAAGGGAAGCAGAGGCAGGCCTTATGAAGATAGGTTGAGGGAGCTGGGACTCTTCTCACTGGAGAGACGTAGGTTGAGAGGCGACCTGATAGAGGTTTATAAAATTTTGAGAGGAATAGATAGGGTGGACTCTCAGAGACTATTTCCCCGAGCTGAAATGGTCACTACGAGAGGACACAGATTTAAGGTGCAGGGAAGCAAATACAAAGGAGATGTCAGGGTAGGTTTTTCACTCAGAGGGTGGTGAGTGAATGGAACCGACTGCCGTCGGAGGTTGTTGAGGCAAACTCACTGGGGTCTTTTAAGAGACTTCTGGATGAGTATATGGAAAAGAATAGGATAGGGGGTTATAGATAGGTCTGTGGTTTGGTAGATGTGATCGGTGCAACTCGTGGGCCGAAGGGTCTGTTTGTGCTGTATTGTTCTATGTTCTATGTTCTAACACCACCTCCTTTTTAATCTCAACATGACTCAAACTATCTACACATCCTTTCCCAGACTCATCCACCATCCTCTCTGGTGAATACTGAAACAAAGTACTCATTTAATATCTCACCCACTTCCTCTGGCTCCCCACATAGATTCCCTCCCCTGTCCTTGAGGGGGCCAATCCTCTCCCTGGCTACCCTCTTTCTCTTTATATATGTGTAAAAAGCTTTGGGATTTTTCTTACTCCTGCTGGCCAATGCTTTCTCCTTACTCTTTATTTAAGTTTCTTTCTACTTCCCTTGTTTTCCACACTCGCTTTGTGTGTTCCCAGCATCCTAGCTTTGACAAATGCTTCCTTTCTCTCTTTGACGAGGTTCACTAAATCTCTCGTTATCCAAGGTTCTCAAAACTTGCCATTCTTATTCTTCATCCTTACAGGAACGTGTCAATCCTGAATCCCTATTAACTTACACTTGAAAACCTCCCACATGCCAGATGTTGATTTTCCCTCAAATCTACATTCTTCCGTTCCTGCCTAATATTGTTGTAATTAGCCTTTCCCCAGTTTAGCACCTTAACTTGAGGACAACACTTATCTTTATCCATCACTACCTTAAAGCTCACTGAATTGTGGTCACAGTTCCTGAACTGCTCCCCTATTGAAACATTGACCACCTGGACAGGCTCATTCCCCAATACCGGGTCCAGTTTGGCCCCTTCCCCAGTTGAACTATCTAGATACGGTTTCAGGAAGCCCTCGTGGATGCTTCTTAGAAACTCTGCCCCATCCACGCCCTGAGCATTAAGTGAGTCCCAGTCAATATCAGGGAAGTTAAAATCTCCCATCACAACAACCCTATTACTTTAACACCTTGCCAAAATCTGCCTACGCATCTGTTCCTCCATTTACTGTTGGCAATTGGGTGGCCTATAGTAAACCCCCAACATCATGACTACACTTTTCCTATTCCTGAGCTCTACCTAATTGCCTTGCTGTATGAGCCCTCTGAGGTGTCCTCCTGGGGTACAGCTGTGATATTCTCCTTAACCAGTAGTGCAACTCCCCCATCCCCTTTACATTCCCCTCTATCACCTTGAAACATCTATATCCTGAAATATTAAGCTGCCAACCCTGTCCTTCCCTTAACCAAGTCTCTGTAATGACAACAACATCATAGTTCCGAACACTAATCCAACCTCTAAGTTATTTGCCTTACCTGTGACATTCTCACATTGAAATAAATGCACTTCAGCCCACCAGACCTTCTCGAATTTGCAATCCCATCCTGCCTGCTGCTTCTCTGAGTTTTACTTGCCCGACTCTCTTGTCCCTTTTCAGCTAATTCACTTTGCTTTGGTTCCACTCCGCCCTCTGCCAAACTAAATCCTCCCGTGTGACACTAGCAAATCTCCTGGCCAGATTATTTGTGCCTCTCCAGTTTAGATGCAACCTGTCCTTCTCATACAGGTCCCATCTACCCCAGAAGAGACCCAATGGTCCAGATATCTGAAACCCTCTCTCCTACACCAGTTTAGCCACATATTGAGCTGCACTTTCTGCTTATTTCTAGCCTCACTAGCACTTGGCAGAGGGAGTAATCCTGAGATTACAACCCTAGATGTCCTGCTTTTTAACTTTCTACCTATCTCCTAAACTGCTGCTGCAGGGCCTCATCACTCTTCCTACTAATATGTACCACGATCACTGGCTGTTCACCCTCTCCCTTCAGAATGCTTTCTGTCTATTCACAGATATCCTGGACCCTGGCACCAGGGAGGTAACAAACCCTCTTGGAATCTCTTTCACATCCACCGAAATCCCTATCTGTACCCCTAACCACTACCTACAGCCTATCCACCCCAGGCAAGGAGCTGGGCGGCATGGTAGCACAGTGGTTAGCACTGCCGCTTCACAGCTCCAGGGTCCTGGGTTCGATTCCTGGCTCAGGTCACTGCCTATGTGGAGTTTGCACATTCTCCTCGTATCTGCATGGGTTTCCTCCGGGTGCTCTGGTTTCCTCCCACAGTCCCAAGATGTGCGGGTTAGGTTGATTGGCCACGCTAAAAATTCCCCTTAGAGTCCTGAGATACATAAGTTAGTGGGATAAGCGGATGAATGTGTAGGGGTAGGGCGTGGGTGGGATTGTGGTCAGTGCAGACTCAATGGGTTGAAGGGTCTCTTTCTGCATTGTAGGTTTTCTATGATTCTCTGAACCCTCGAGTCCCCTATAACTATTGCTCTAGTTCTCTTTATCTCTTGTGCTTAACAACAGAGCTAGTCGTGGGGTCCCTGCTCTGGTTGCTGTTGCTGATATCCCCTGATAGACCATCTCCCCCAACAGTATCCAAAACGGACAGGAAGGGGAACCACCACTTCCCCATCCTGTGGGAACCCTCTGTTAATCCTGACATGTTCAGTCTTTGTGGAACATTTAAATTATGAAGAGAAGTTGGATAGGCTGGGGTTATCTTCATTGGAGCAGAGAAGACTGAGGGATGGACCTGATTGAGGGATACAAGATGATGAGAAACATGGATAGAGTGGATAAGGAGCGGCTGTTCCCCTTCGTTAAAGGGTCAGTCATGAGGGGAGATAGGTTCAAGGTGAGAAACAGGAGGTTTAGCGGGGAGTCTGAGGAAAGACCCTTTTATCCAGAGGGTGGTGAGGATCTGGAATGTGCTGCCTGGGAGGGTGGAGGAGGGTGGAATGCCTCACATCCTTTAAAAAGGATGAGCATATTCGGGGCTATGGGCCTGGTGCCGGTAAATGGGATGAGATGGTAGGTCAGGTTTCTCAAGTGTCAGTGCAGACTCGATAGCCTGAAGGGCCTGTGCTACATTGTGAGATTCTGCGCAGACCTTCATTCCCTATTGCTAGGTATATTTTTATGGTTTTCTTGTCTGATCCACAAACCTCTGGACCAAGAAACCACAGCTCGATACACTGT
This sequence comes from Sphyrna mokarran, assembly GCA_024679065.1. NCBI lineage: Eukaryota > Metazoa > Chordata > Chondrichthyes > Carcharhiniformes > Carcharhinidae > Sphyrna > Sphyrna mokarran. The sequence continues at coordinate 1,749,788 of JAGIQG010000005.1, forward strand.
TTAAGCATTTTGAATTGGGATAGTAGGTTAACTGTATCCCAATTCAAACTGGGCAGCGAGATGTTCACGAAATCTCTTTGAGCTTCAATCTCTGAAAGGATTGGGATGAGTGTGGCTTTCACTCAGTTTTCTCAAAATCTGCCTGTTATCGTGGCAACATTCATTGGCCCAATTTCCATGATGTTTTTGTATATTTGACCCTCACTCTGAGATATTTGAATCATTGATAGTCACGGGTGAAGTGCCTGGAGATTGGAGAGGAGCAAATGTTGGGTCTTTGTTTAAAAAGGGCTGTAGGGAAAAGCCTGGGAACTACAGGCCAGTGAGCCTCACATCTGTGGTGGGTAAATTGTTGGAAGGTATTTTGAGAGACAGGATCTACAGGCATTTAGAGAGGCAAGGACTGATTAGGGATAGTCAGCATGGCTTTGTGAGTGGAAAATCATGTCTCACAAATTTGATTGAGTTTTTTGAAGGGGTGACCAAGAAGGTAGATGTGGGCAGTGCAGTTGATGTTGTCGACATGGATTTTAGCAAGGCCTTTGATGAGGTAATGCATGGTAGGTTGTCGCATAAGGTTAAATCTCACAGGATCCAGAGTGAGGTATCTAAATGGATACAAAATTAGTTTCTTGACAGAAGCCAAAGGGTGATTGTAGAAGGTTATTTTTCAAACTGGAGGCCTGTGACCAGTGGTGTGCCTCAGGGATCAGTGCTGGGTCCACTGTAATTTGTCATTTATATTAATGATTTGGATGAGAATATAGGGGGCATGGTTAGTAAGTTTACAGATGACACCAAGATTGGCGGCATAGCGGACAGTGAAGAAAGTTATCTCCAATTGCAACGGGATCTTGATCAATTGGGCCAGTGGGCTGACAAATGGCAGATGGAGTTTAATTTAGATAAATGCGAGGAGATGCATTTTGGTCGATTGAACCAGGGCAGGACTTACTCAGTTAATGGTAGGGGATTGGGGAGAGTTACAGAACAAAGAGATCTCGGGGTACAGGTTCATAGCTCCTTGAAAGTGGAGTCACAGGTGGACAGAGTGGTGAAGAAGGCATTCGGCATGCTTGGTTTCATTGGTCAGAACATTGAATACAGGAGTTGGGATGTCTTGTTGAAGTTGTACAAGACATTGGTAAGGCCACACTTGGAATACTGTGTACAATTCTGGTCACCCGATTATAGAAAGGATATTATTAAACTAGAAAGAGTGCAGAAAAGATTTACTGGGATGCTACTGGGATTTGATGGTTTGAGTTATAAGGAGAGGCCGGATAGACTGGGACTTTTTTCTCTGGAGTGTAGGAGGCTGAGGGGTGATCTTATAGATGTCTATAAAATAATGAGGAGCACAGATCAGCGAGATAATCAATATCTTTTCCCAAAGGTAGGGGAGTCTAAAACTAGAGGGCAGAGGTTTAAGGTGAGAGGGGAGAGATAGAAAAGTGTCCAGAGGGGCAATTTTTTCACACAGAGGGTGGTGAGTGTCTGGAACGAGCTGCCAGAGATAGTAGTAGAGGTGGAAAAATTTTATCTTTTAAAAAGCATTTAGATAGTTACATGGGTAAGATGAGTATAGAGGGATATGGGCCAAATGTGGGCAATTGGGATTAGCTTAGGGGTTTTAAAAAAAAGAGCGGCCTGGACAAGTTGGGCCGAAGGGCCTGTTTCCATGCTGTAAACTTCGTTGACTCTGTGAGACTCACCAGCGATCAGCCACCTTCAATATATAGGAGCAGAATGAGGCCACTCAGCCCATCCAGTCTGCTTCACCATTCAATCCTGGCTGATATTTTTCTCATCCCCATCCTCATGCCTCTTCCCCATAACCACTGATCCCCTTATTCATCAAGAACCTATCTATCTCTGTCTTAAGGACACTCAATGACCCAGCCCCCACAGCTTTCTGCGGGAAAGAGTCCCACAGATTCCCCACTCTCTGGCTGAAGAAATTCCTCCTCCTCTCTGTTTTAAAGGATCGTCCCTTTAGCCTGAGGTTGTCCCCTCTGCTTCTAGATTATCCTGCATATGGAAACCCCCACCCCGTGTTCACTCTCTCCAGGGCCTCGCAGTATCCTGTAAGTTTCAATAAGATCCCCCTTCATCCTTTTAAACTCCAACAAATACAGACCCAGAATCCTCAACCCATTCCTCATACGACAAGCTCTTCATTCCAGGGATCATCCTTGTGAACCTCTCTTTTGGATCCTTTCCAAAGCCGGCACATCTTTCCATAGATGGGCCCTAAACTGTTCACAATACTCCAAATGGGGTCAGACCAGCCTCAGAATGACATTCTTAAATAGGAACATAGAAATATAGAACAGTACAGCCCAGTACAGGCCCTTTGACCTTCACTGCTCTGTCGAACTGTGTCCAAACCCAAACTCAAGCTGTCCCACTCCCTATCATTCTAATCCCTGCTCTTGTATTCTTGTCTCTCGATATGAATGCTAACTTTGCATTTACCTTCCTAACTGCCGATTGAACCTATACATTAATCTTAAGAGAATCTTGAACAAAGACTCCCAAATCCCTTTGTGTTTCTGACTTCTAAGCATTTTCTATTTAGAAAATAATCCAAGCCTCCATTCCTCCTTCTAAAGTTCATAACCTCACACTTTTCCACATTGTATTCCATCTGCCACTTCTTTGCCCACTCTCCTAACCTTTCCAAGTCCTTCTGCAGCCTTCCCTGCTTCCTCGGTACTGCCTGTCCCTCTACATATCTTTGTATCATCTGCAAACTTAGCAACAGTGCCTTAGTTCCTTCCTCCAAATCATTAACATATATTTTGAAAAGTTGTGGTCCCAGCACTGACCCCTAAGGCGCACCACTAATCCCCAGCTGCCATCCTAAAAAAGACCCCTTTTCCCCACTCTCTGCCTTCTGCTAGTCAGCCAATCCTCTGTTTATGCCAGGATCTTACCCCTAACACCATGGGCTCTTATTGAACAGGCTCCGATCTGGCACCTTGTCAAAGATCTGTGTGTGCTCTCTGATCTCATGCTGCTGTCTCTTTAAGGGATATTACAACACTTCTTGGCTTCTTCCCGCACTCTTAAACCTTGAGCTTACCACAGCTCAGTTACCTGTGTTACAGTTTAAGGCAGAATTCCACCTGGACTTTATTAACTACAGCTCAGCCTTCAACACTATTATTCCCACAAAACTCATCTCCAAATTCCATGTCCTGGACCTCAGCGCCTCCCTCTGGGACTGGATCCTGAACTTGCGAACTCACAGACCACAATCAGTAAGGAAAGGCAACAAACCTCCTCTATGATCATCCTCAACCCCGGTGCCCCACAAGGCTGTGTTCTCAGCCCCCTACTATACTCCTTATATACCTATAACTGTACGGCCAAATTCCCCTCCAATTCAATGTTCAAGTTTGCTGACAACACCACTGTAGTGGGTCAGATCTTAAATAATTTCGAGACAGAGTACAGGAATGAGATCGAGAATCTGGTGAACTGGTGCAGCAACAATAATCTCTCCCTCAATGTCAACAAATCAAAGGAGATTGTCATCAATTTCAGGAAGTGTAAAGAGTCGAGAGCTTCAGGTTTTTAGGTGTCCAGATCACCAACACCCTGTCCTGGCCCCCCCCCCCCGCCCATGCTGACACTATAATTAAGAAATCCCACCAGCGCCTCTACTTTCTCAGAAGACTCAGGAAATTTGGCATGTCAGCTACGACTCTCACCAACTTTTACCGATGCCCCATAGAAAGCATTCTTTCTGGTTGTATCACAGCTCAGTCTGGGCTCCTGCTCTGCCCAAGACCGCAAGGAACTACAACAGGTCGTGAATGTAGCCCAATCCATCACACAAACCACCTCCCATCCATTAACTCTGTCTACACTTCCTGCTGCCTCACAAAACATTCGGCAGAATTTAATGACCCCACACATCCGGACATTCTCTCTTCCGTCAGGAAAAAGGTACAAAAGTCTGAGTTCATGTACCAACCATTTCAAGAACAGCTTCTTCCCTGCTGCTGTCAGACTTTTGAATGGACCTACCTTACATTAAGTTGATCTTTCTCTGCACTCTAGCTATGACTGTAACACTACATTCTGCACTCTCTCTTTTCCTGCTCAGTGAATGGGATGCTTTGTATAAGAAGCAAGAAACAATATTTTTCACTGTATTTAATACATGTGACAATAATAAATCAAATCAAATTTTAAGTTCTGCAATTTAAATTGGTCTAGGATAAGCATGAGATGTTTCACTTCATATAAGATTGAAATGACCCACTAGGGAGCTTTTATCAAATAAAGTTTATTTAAACATATAGTTAACACGTATAGAAAGAAAATTAGCAATCACTTTTACAAACAAAAATAACAATTATCATATTGTCTAATCCTTACCAAATAAATGAAATGTTCCAACCAAATAAACTTCTCTGTGTAAAATTCTTGTCACAGGTTTAGCACAGAAGATACGAATGCTCACGCGATGCTGGAACTCAATCCTTTGGGTGAAGAATTGAAACTCTGACTTCCCAGACTTGTAACTACTAGAAGCCTTTGGAAATACTCACAGATCAATTCAACATCAGAACAACTTCCCAAAATACCAGAGACTCAAGGTAAGCCAAGCAACAACAGGACCTTTTTCACTCCAGGAGATGTACTTCCAGCTAGCCAGCAAGATCAATGCCAGGGAGAGAGAGGGAAAGATAGTGCCTGTCACTTGACAATCAGGGGAGCCTCTAAAACCCAAACTGAAAACAAGTCATTTGACCTACCGCCAAGCACAATCCCACCAAGGCCCTTTCTCCATCACCCTATGCATTCACCCGAGTACCTAGTAGTAAATTTACATTGGGTAAATTTAGTTTGGTCGATCCATCTAACCCGAACATCTTTGGACTCCGGCAGGAAACCAGAGCTCCCAGACACAGGGAGAACATACAAACTTCACACAGATAGTGAACCAGCCACGAATCGAACCCAGACCCCAGGCACTGTGAGACAGCAGTGTGAATCACTGTGTCACCGTGCTGCCCCGGGTCCCTGGCACTGTGAGACAGCAGTGTGAATCACTGTGTCACCGTGCTGCCCCGGGTCCCTGGCACTGTGAGACAGCAGTGTGAATCACTGTGTCACCGTGCTGCCCCGGGTCCCTGGCACTGTGAGACAGCAGTGTGAATCACTGTGTCACCGTGCTGCCCCGGGTCCCTGGCACTGTGAGACAGCAGTGTGAATCACTGTGTCACCGTGCTGCCCCGGGTCCCTGGCACTGTGAGACAGCAGTGTGAATCACTGTGTCACCGTGCTGCCCCGGGTCCCTGGCACTGTGAGACAGCAGTGTGAATCACTGTGTCACCGTGCTGCCCCGGGTCCCTGGCACTGTGAGACAGCAGTGTGAATCACTGTGTCACCGTGCTGCCCCGGGTCCCTGGCACTGTGAGACAGCAGTGTGAATCACTGTGTCACCGTGCTGCCCCGGGTCCCTGGCACTGTGAGACAGCAGTGTGAATCACTGTGTCACCGTGCTGCCCCGGGTCCCTGGCACTGTGAGACAGCAGTGTGAATCACTGTGTCACCGTGCTGCCCCGGGTCCCTGGCACTGTGAGACAGCAGTGTGAATCACTGTGTCACCGTGCTGCCCCGGGTCCCTGGCACTGTGAGACAGCAGTGTGAATCACTGTGTCACCGTGCTGCCCCGGGTCCCTGGCACTGTGAGACAGCAGTGTGAATCACTGTGTCACCGTGCTGCCCCGGGTCCCTGGCACTGTGAGACAGCAGTGTGAATCACTGTGTCACCGTGCTGCCCCGGGTCCCTGGCACTGTGAGACAGCAGTGTGAATCACTGTGTCACCGTGCTGCCCCGGGTCCCTGGCACTGTGAGACAGCAGTGTGAATCACTGTGTCACCGTGCTGCCCCGGGTCCCTGGCACTGTGAGACAGCAGTGTGAATCACTGTGTCACCGTGCTGCCCCGGGTCCCTGGCACTGTGAGACAGCAGTGTGAATCACTGTGTCACCGTGCTGCCCCGGGTCCCTGGCACTGTGAGACAGCAGTGTGAATCACTGTGTCACCGTGCTGCCCCGGGTCCCTGGCACTGTGAGACAGCAGTGTGAATCACTGTGTCACCGTGCTGCCCCGGGTCCCTGGCACTGTGAGACAGCAGTGTGAATCACTGTGTCACCGTGCTGCCCCGGGTCCCTGGCACTGTGAGACAGCAGTGTGAATCACTGTGTCACCGTGCTGCCCCGGGTCCCTGGCACTGTGAGACAGCAGTGTGAATCACTGTGTCACCGTGCTGCCCCGGGTCCCTGGCACTGTGAGACAGCAGTGTGAATCACTGTGTCACCGTGCTGCCCCGGGTCCCTGGCACTGTGAGACAGCAGTGTGAATCACTGTGTCACCGTGCTGCCCCGGGTCCCTGGCACTGTGAGACAGCAGTGTGAATCACTGTGTCACCGTGCTGCCCCGGGTCCCTGGCACTGTGAGACAGCAGTGTGAATCACTGTGTCACCGTGCTGCCCCGGGTCCCTGGCACTGTGAGACAGCAGTGTGAATCACTGTGTCACCGTGCTGCCCGGGTCCCTGGCACTGTGAGACAGCAGTGTGAATCACTGTGTCACCGTGCTGCCCGGGTCCCTGGCACGTGAGACAGCAGTGGAATCACTGTGTCACCGTGCTGCCCCGGGTCCCTGGCACTGTGAGACAGCAGTGTGAATCACTGTGTCACCGTGCTGCCCCGGGTCCCTGGCACTGTGAGACAGCAGTGTGAATCACTGTGTCACCGTGCTGCCCCGGGTCCCTGGCACTGTGAGACAGCAGTGTGAATCACTGTGTCACCGTGCTGCCCCGGGTCCCTGGCACTGTGAGACAGCAGTGTGAATCACTGTGTCACCGTGCTGCCCCGGGTCCCTGGCACTGTGAGACAGCAGTGTGAATCACTGTGTCACCGTGCTGCCCCGGGTCCCTGGCACTGTGAGACAGCAGTGTGAATCACTGTGTCACCGTGCTGCCCGGGTCCCTGGCACTGTGAGACAGCAGTGTGAATCACTGTGTCACCGTGCTGCCCCGGGTCCCCGGCACTGTGAGACAGCAGTGTGAATCACTGTGTCACCGTGCTGCCCCGGGTCCCTCACACTGTGAGACAGCAGTGTGAATCACTGTGTCCCCTGCTGCCCCGGGTCCCTGGCACTGTGAGACAGCAGTGTGAATCACTGTGTCACCGTGCTGCCCCGGGTCCCTGGCACTGTGAGACAGCAGTGTGAATCACTGTGTCACCGTGCTGCCCCGGGTCCCTGGCACTGTGAGACAGCAGTGTGAATCACTGTGTCACCGTGCTGCCCCGGATTCCTGGAACTGTGAGACAGCAGTGTGAATCAGTGTGTCACCGTGCTGCCCCGGGTTCCTGGAACTGTGAGACAGCAGTGTGAATCACTGTGTCACCGTGCTGCTCCCTTCTAGGGAGGAATCATTTTCCTTTGATTTGTCCATCAATCTTAACTTTACAATGCAGATCCCAGATTTGTTCTAAAAGGTCCCAGAAAATATCTCACAGTGCCAAGAACCTGGGGCAGCACGATGCCCAAAGGAAAAATAAACAAACCCCCATTTAAGCCATTGAAGCAGCAAAAAAAGTGTTTAACAAACAGCTAGTGCCACAATGAACCCAAAAGGTTAGCTCACAAACTACAGAGAACATAATTAAATAAATCATTTCCTAAAGGTCCATCCTGTGTTTTGATTGTGCCTAGTCCTATTCTACTAGTAAACTCTACATTGACTCCTGCTTAAACAATGCCTTGATTTTAAAATTCTACTCCCTTTTTTCAAACGCCTCCCTGGCCTCATTTCCCCATATTGTTATAATCTCCTCTAGAAACACAAACACCAAGATAACTGTGTTCATCGAATTCTCTCCACCTCTTCAGTATCTCCCATTTTAATCTTGAAATATCCCTTGGAATGAGAGATGTTGTTATGTGAAATATTCTGGGATTCACACTGTGGGTGAGGCAGTCTTGTGAATTTTCTGTGTGTGAAGATGATTGAATGAAGCTGGTGATTGAATGTCTGGTAGGTTTGAGACATAAAAAGTGTGAATTTGAAAGGCTTGCATTGAAAGGAGATTTGACCAAGTGACGTTTCAGTAAGTAAACCAGCAGTAGGTAGAAATTTGCCTTAGGAGATAAGTAGGGATTTGGATTCCTAAAAGGGGACTAAAAGGTTTTACAACTTAAAGAAGGTAATAAATAAACAGGACAAGATTATTAAATTTAATCTGACCCAAAAGTGGGGTCAAATGGTAAAGTTGTTCAAAATGGTGCTCAGAATAATAGTGTTACAGA
>JAGIQG010000005.1:1758226-1859711 GCA_024679065.1 Sphyrna mokarran
ATGTGGGCAATTAGGATTAGTTTAGGGTTAAAAAAATGGGTGGGATGGAGAAGTTGGCCTGAAGGGCCTGTTTCCATGCTGTAAACCTCATTGACTCTGTAACCATACTCCTCTTCCCTCACTCTCCCTCCTGACTGCCTTCACTCTGACTGTAACTCTCCTCTTCTACTCTTTCACTCTTACTTCCTACGTGAGGAAGGATGAAAGGCGTTGGAGAGAGTACAGAGGAGATTCGGGTTTAAAGAACTGTAACTATGATGTGGGGCTGTTTGCCTTAGAGAGAAAGAAAGGCTTGATTTGATGGCGTGACTGAGATAGTCAGAATCCAGAGAGGTGGGGACAGGAGGAGAAACTGTTCCCACTCAACACAGCATCAGGCATTAGAGGCACAGATTTAAAATCATTGGCAACACAAGGAGAAATGAGGATTATTTTTCACGGAGAGAATGGCTGGAGCAAACTTCTCAAAAGGATGGTTAAGGCAAATTTGATTGAGTTGGATGAAAATAAAAAATGTATAAGCTTAGGGGAATAAGGGAGAAGCTGGGAGTGGCTAGAATGCTCTTTCAGAGAGGCAGTGTAGATCTGATGGGCCAAATGGCCTCTTTCTGCCTGTAAAGATTCAGTGATCCTTTCCCCTATCTGTGTGATTAATTCTCCACAGCCCCCACTCCTTCACTCTGTCTGTTCCTTTCTTCAGATGAGGCCGGAGACGCAGAGAGGAGATCCTCGACACAGTTAATGGAAAACACCATCACGGAGGCAGACAAGAAGTCCTCAATCTTTGCCATCTTACGGAAGGTGAATACCCAGCACTAACTGTGTGTTCCTATTCGAGGTTAGAGGAGCTGTGAGCTCTGACACAGACCCCCCTTCCCTCACCCTGCACCGCAGTGAGAGATACTGGACTCCAGTAACTCACTGTGAGCTGAAATGGCATTGAATAGTCACACCCTGTACATTCTCTATCCCTCCCTCTCCCTGCACCTCCGCTTTGCTTTCTATTTTCCTCTCTCTCCCACTCACTCTATCTCTATTTGTTCCTCTCTCTATTCTTTGATTCTCTCTGTCTATCTTTTCTCTCTCTTTCTCTATCTCAGCTTTTTGTTTCTCTCTCTCTCTTTTGTCTCTGTCACTCACCCTATCTCTCTATTTCTGTCCCTCGTTCTCCTGTGTGTCTCTTTCTGTTATTTCTTTAGTTCTCTCTTAATAAGTCTCTTTTTGTCTCTCTCTCTCCATTTCTCTCTGTGTCTCTTCTTACCTCTCCATCTCCACTCTATTTCTCTGGCTGGCTCTCCCTCCGCTGTCCCTCTAGTTATCTGTCCCCCTCCTTCCCTGCCTGCCCCCGCCTCCCTGTTCTCTGCCTTTCTCTATCTGTTTCTCTTTGTTTCTCTCTGTGTCTCTCCACCTTCCTTTCTCTCTCTCTCCCTCTCCCTGGCTCTCTCTCTCTGCCTTCCTCTGTCTCACTTTGTCTGACATTCTGCTGTTACGTTAAGGAGATTTAATGGTGCGCTGGTATTGTCAAATTGGGCTAAAAGGACCCAGGATACTGCACCAATCACTCAGGTTCAAATTCTGCTATCAGTCATGGTTGTATTCAACAGCAACCTGAAATGAAAGACCTAAAGATGACCACAGGATAAAAGCAAATTACTGAGGATGCTGGAAGCTGAAACCAAAAGAGGAAAGGCTGGAAAATCTCAGCGGGTCTGACGTTTGGAGTCCAGATAATCTTCCGGATGCTGCTGAGATTTTTCAGCATTTTCTCTTTTGGTCTCACCATGGAACGGTGCTTGGAAAAGCCCAATAGTTGCCTGTTGCTTAATGAGTCCTGTGGTTGACTGATCTCTGAAATGGTCATCCAACTGTTAATAAACCCATACAAAATCAGTAAAAAGAAACCAGACAGATCACTCAGGATCAGCATCAAACTGGGCCTTTCAGGGAAAGCGATGGTCTAGTGGTATTATCGCTAGGTTATTAATCCAGAAACTCAGGGAACCTGGGTTCGAATCCCACTATGGCAGTAGTAAAATTTAAATTCAATTTAAAAAAAAAGTCTGGAATTAAGAATCTACAAATGATTGTGAAATCATTGTCGATTGTTGTAAAAATCTCTTTGGTTCACTGATGTTTATTAGGGAAGGAAATCTGCTGTCCTTACCCAGTCTGGCCTATATGTAACTCCAGAGCCACAGCAATGTGGTTAACTCTATACTGCTCTCTGAAATAGCTGTGTGAGACACTCAGTTCAAAGGTAACTTGGGATGTGCGGTAAACGCTGGCCCAGCCTGTGACACCCACGTTCCCTGAATGAATAAAAACAACCCTCCCCTGTCAAACCTCCTTACTGACATCGGGGGGCTTATGTCAGAATTGGCCCCCTCCATCACATTGTGTGGCATAGATTTCAAATTGATCTAACAACTCACTGGAGGAGGAAACTCCACAAATATCCCCATCCTCAATGATAGAGGAGTTCAGCACCTCGGTGTAAAAGATAAGGCTGAAATATTCACAGCAATCTTCAGCTTGAAGTATCGAGTGGATGATCCATCTCCACATCCTCCAGTGATCCCCAACATTTCAGATTCCAGTCTCCACCCAATTCCATTCACTCCCCGTGATATCAAGAAACAGTTAGAGACACTGGATGCTGCAAAGGCAATGGGTCCTGAGAACATTCCAGCAATAGTCCTGAAGACTTGTGCTCCAGAACTTGCTGCTCCCCTAGCCAAGCTCTTCCAGCACTGTTACAACACTGGCATCTACCCGACAATGTGGAGAATTGTCCAGGTACGTCCTCTACATTAAAAACAGGACAAATCCAACCCAGCCAATTACCATCCAATCAGTCTACTCTCCATCATCAGTAAAGTGATGGAAGGGATCATTAACAGCGCTATCAAGCAGCTGCTGCTCAGCAATAACCTGCTCAGTGATGTCCAGTTTGGGTTTCTCCAGAGTCACTCAGCTCCTGATCTCATTACAGCCTTGGTTCAAACACGGACAAAAGAGCTGAATTCCAGAGATGGGGAGAGAGTGTCAGCCCTTGATATCAAGGCTGCATTCGACCGGGTGTGGCATCAAGGAGCCCGAGTGAAACTGGAATCAGTGGTTATCAGGGGGAAAACTCTCCGCTAGTTGGAGTTACCCCAGGTACATAGGAAGATGGTTGTGGTTCTGGAGGGTCAGTCGTGTCAGCTCCAGGACATCTCAGCAGGAATCCCTCAGGATAGTGTCCAAAACCCAACAATCTTCAGCCTCTTCATCAATGACCTTCCCTCTGTCATAAGGTCAGAAATGGGGATGTTCGCTGATGATTGCACAACGTTCAACACCATTCGCCAATCCTCAGATACTGAAACAGTTCATGTTCAAATACAACAAGATCTGGACAAGTGATAAGTGATATTTGTGCCACACAAGTGCCAATCAATGACCATCTCTATCAATGATGTAGAGATGCCAGCGTTGGACTGGGGTAATAATATACCCTTCTCTGATCAAAACCTTCCATACACCTGATTAAAGGACACCGTTTCCGAAAGCTTGTGGGTTTATTATCAAATAAACTGATTGGATTTTAACTTGGTGTTGTGAGACTTCTTAATGTCATCTCCAACAAGATAGAATCTAACCATCACCCCCTGATATTCAATGGAAATCCCATTGCTGAATCTCCCACTGTCAACATCCTGGGGGTTACCAGAAACTGAGCTGGACTCCCCACATAAACACAGTGGCTACAAGAGCAGGTCAGAGGCTGGGAATACTGTAGTGAGTAACTCATCTCCTGACCCCCCCAAAGCCTGTCCACCATCTACAAGGACACAAGTCAGGAGTGGGGTGGAATATTCCCCACTTGTCTGGATGGGGGCAGCTCCAACAACACTCAAAAAGTTCCAGGATAAAGCAGCCTCGCTGCTCCCCCTTCTATTAATATTCACTCCCTCCACCCCTGACACACAGTGACAGCCGTGTGTACCATCTACAAGATGCCCCGCAGCGATTCACCAAGGCTCCTTAAGCAGCACCTTCCAAACTAAGACTACTTCCATCTGGAAAGACAGGAGCAGCAGATACCTGGGATCACCCCCGCCTGCACGTTCCTCTCCAAGTTCCTCAACATCCTGACTTGAAAATATATCAGCTGTCCCTTCATTGGGTCAAAATCCTGGAACGTCCTCCCTAACAGCGCTGTTGGTGTACCTACATAACAGAGACTGCTCTCTCTGTGTCTCTCTGTATCATAGGTACATATCCTTGTACATATTAGTAACCATTGGGTGCCTTGTGCCTGCTCTGCCACACGGTAAGATCAGAGCTGATCAGATTGTGGTCTCAACACTACATTCTACCCACCTGTTAACCTTTTACTGCCGTGTTAGTAAATACTCCATCTACCTTTACTATAATGCAGGTATATGTGAGGTTGTGCCTTTTGAAAAGTTTAATAGGGATGGGAGATATTAAGTAAATGGCAGAACTTTTAAGAGTATTGACAGGCAGAACATTAGAACCAGAAGCAGGAGTCGGCCATTCGGCCCCTCGAGCCTGCCCCGCCATTCGATAAGATCATGGCTGATCTTTTTGTGGACTCAGCTCCATTTACCCGCCCGCTCACCATAACCCTTAATCCCTTTACTGTTCAGAAATGTATCGATCCTTGCCTTAAAGACATTCAATGAGGGAGCCTCAACTGCTTCACCGGGCAGGGAATTCTACAGAATTCTGCCTTCACCGCTGGAGGACTTCCAAAGATTCACCAACCTCTGAAGGAAAAGATTTCTTTTCATCTCGCATGTAACGAACATGAGAAATAGGAGCAGGAGTCGGCCATCCAGCCCCTCGAGCCTGTTCCCCCCATTCAATAAGATCATGGCTGATCTGAAGTGGATCAGTTCCACTTTCCCACTTTCTCCCCATAACCCTTCATTCCCTGTCTATCAGAAATCTATCTACCCGTGATTTAAATATATTCACCACTTCAATGGGCAGAGAATTCCAGAGACTCACCACCCTTTGAGTGAAGAAGTTTCTCCTCAACTCCGATCTAAACTGCCCCCCCCCTTATTTTGAGGCTGTGCCCTCTAGTTCTGCTATCCTTTCTAAACGGGAAGAGTCTCTCTACCTCTACCCTATCCATCCCCTTCATTATCTTATACGTCTCTATAAGATCCCCTCTCAGCCTTCTAAACTCCAACGAGTACAGACCCAGTCTACTCAATCTCTCCTCATAATCCAACGCCCTCATCTCCGGTATCAGCCTAGTAAACCTTCTCTGCACCCCCTTCAAGGCCAATATATCCTTCCTCGAATGCAGCGACCCAAACTGCACACAGTACTCCAGCTGCGGCCTCACCAGCACCCTATACAGCTGTAACAGAACCTCCCTACATTTATATTCTATCCCCCTCGCTATAAAGGCCAACATTGCATTCACCTTCTTAATCACCTGCTGCACCTGCAGACTGTACAAGGACCCCCAGGTTCCTCTGTACTGTTACATGCTGCAGCTTTTCACCATTTAAATAATAATCCTTCCTACCATTATTTCTACAAAAGTGGATAACCATTTGCTAATGTTACACTCCATCAGAACGTTATCACTCTGAATGGGAGATCCTTATTTTAAAACTGCGATCCCCCCCCCCCCCCCCCCCCCCCCCCTCGTTCTGACCTCCCCTCTTCCCCCTCCCTCTCGTTCTGACCTCCCTCTTCCCCTCCCCCTCGTTCTGGTCTCTCCCACAAAGGGAAACATCCCCTGGTCCACTCCCCTCAGCATCTTATAGATTTCAGTAAGATCACCTAAACTCCAATAGATACAGACTCAACCTGTCCAACTTTCCTCAGAAGATAATACCTGTGTCCCCCTCCCCGCTACCAGGTAACATAGAACATAGAAAAACTACAGCACTAACAGGCCCTTCGGCCACAAGTTACACCAATCATATCTTTACCTACTCAGTTTACCTATAACCCTCAATCCCATTGATCCCATATACTCATCCAGAAGTCTTTTAAAAGACCCCAGCCAATTCGCCTCGACCACCACCGACGGCAGTCAGTTCCATTCACTCACCACCCTCTGAGTGAAAAACCTACCCCTGACATCTCCTTTGTATTTGCTTCCCTGCACCTTAAATCTGTGTCATCTCGTAGTGACCATTTCAGCTCGAGGAAATAGTCTCTGAGAGTCCACCCTATCTATTCCTCTCAACATTTTATAAACCTCTATCAGGTCACCTCTCAACCTTCGTCTCTCCAGGGAGAGGATCAATTGACTGATCTTCTCTAAGCTGTTTCTAAACTGTCTCCTTTTGCCTCCTTTGTCACCCCTATCAGACTGTAGTGTGATTGTAGCGTTGTTCAGTGCTGGGTCTAACAGTAATATTCCCTCTCTTTCTTTGTAGATCTGGCCCATGGCGTTACTGGTGTGTCTGATATTCAGTGTTACCATTGGAGTATTCCCAGCAGTAACTGTCGATGCCAAATCAACCATTTCTGCTGATGGGACATGGAGTAAGTTCCTGAGTGTGGAAAGACAATGAAACTATCAGGAGGAATGTAGGAAAAATATCGACCTGATTGCACAGATAGAGTAATACACAGTGACATCAAATACAGGAAGAATACAGACTAATAGAGAAGGGGAGAAGGTCTTTAGGCTCTTTAGCGCTTTGCTAGAATTATCCAATAATTCCATTCCCAGTCTTTTCTGCCTTGTCCTGCAACTAACCTCTTTTCAATTTGAAGTCCAACCTCTCTGAATGGTTCTTGTGAATCACACAGAACATCGAACATTACAGCGGAGTACAGGCCCTTCGGCCCTCGATGTAACCAATCTACTGACCCTCTAACCTGAACTATTCCAGGTTAAACCTAAACCTGGTGACCTTTGTGGACTACTGAGTGCAGTATTGTAAATAAGGCAGTATTTTATAACGGTTTGGGCTAATCTTTTTTTGTCTGTGCGCTGTTTATGAAATCCCAGGATCTCAAACAGTTCAGATGTTGGAAATCTGTAATAAAAAGATGAAATGTTGGAAATTCCAGGCAGGTCTGGCAGCGTCTGTGCAGAGAGCGACACAGAATTCAAGTTTTAAAACATTATTCTATCATCAACTCCTTTCGAACCTGCTCAATATTCATTCTGATCACAGCTGATCATCAATTCAATATCCCGATTCCCCCTCCTCCCATATCCCCTGAATCCTTTAACCATAAACCTATATCTCATTTCTTCCTGAAATCAGACAATGTTTTGGCCCCACTACTTTCCACACATTCCCCACTCTCTGGGTAAAGAAATTTCTCCTCAGTTCTAAAAGGTTTATCCCTTATCCTCAAACTCCCTAGTTCTGGACTCCCCCCACCATCAGGAACATTCTTTCTGAATCGACCCTCTCTAAGCCTGTGTGAATTTTATAAATTTCTATTAGATCCCCTCTCTCTCTTCTAAACTCCAGTGAATATAATCCTAATCGATATAAGTACATTTTGTTAATATTTTGCACACATATTTCCTACCAACGTGCACCACCTTTGCTCTTTGAGCTGAAAATGTCTCATTTCACTTTTACCCCACAGAGGTTTTACAGCATGGAAACAGGCCCTTCGGCCCAAATTGTCCATGCTGCCCCTTTTCTAAACCTGAAGCTAATCCTAATTGCCCAGGTTTGGACCATGTTCCTTTTGTTCTCACTGGACTGACGGAGGTTGAGGGGAGACCTGATAGAAGTCTACAATACTTTGAGAGGGACAGAGTGGATAGTCAGAAGCTTTTTCCCGGGGTGGAAGAGTCAGTTACTCGGGGACACAGGTTTGAGGTGTGAGGGGCAGGGTTTAAAGGAGATGTACGAGGCAGATTTTTTATACACAGGGTGGTGGGTGCCTGGAACTCGTTGCCAGAGGAGGGGGTGGAAGTGGATACAGTAGTGACTTTTAAAGGGGTGTCTTGACAAGTGAATGAATTGGATGGGATAGGAGGATATGGTCCCCGGAAGGGTAGGGGGTTTTAATTCAGTCAGCATGGTCATTGAAGGCTTGGAGGGGCAAAGGGCCTGTTCGTGTGCTGTAATTTTCTTTGTTCTTTGTTCTATACCCATCTTATCCGTATAACTGTCTAAATGTTTTTTAAAAAACAAAATTGTACCCGCCTCTCCTACTACCTCTGGCAGCTCGTTCCAGACACTCACCACCCTCTGTGTGAAAAAATTGCCCCTCTGGACACTTTTCTATCTCTCCCCTCTCACCTTAAACCTCTGCCCTCTAGTTTTAGACTCCCCTACCTTTGGGAAAAGATATTGACTATCTCGCTGATCTGTGCCCCTCATTATTTTATAGACCTCTATAAGGTCACCCCTCAGCCTCCTACACTCCAGAGAAAAAAGTCCCAGTCTATCCAGCCTCTCCTCATAACTCAAACCATCAAATCCCAGTAACATCCGAGTACATCTTTTCCGCACTCTTTCTAGTTTAATAATATCCTTTCTATAATAGAGTAACCAGAACTGTACACAGTATTCTAAGTGTGGCCTTACCGATGTCTTGTACAACTTCAACAAGACGTCTCAATTCCTGTATTGAATGTTCTGACCGATGAAACCAAGCATGTCGAATGCCTTCTTCACCACTCTGTCCAGCTGTGACTCCACTTTCAAGGAACTATGAACCTGTACCCCGAGATCTCTTTGTTCTGTAACTCTCCCCAACGTCCTACCATTAACGGAGTAAGTCCTGTCCTGATTCAATCTACCAAAATGCATCACCTCGTAGTTATCTAAATTAAACTCCATCTGCCATTTGTCAGCCCACTGGCCCAATTGATCAAGATCCCGTTGCAATTGGAGATAACTTTCTTCACTGTCCGCTATGCCACCAATCTTGGTGTCCTCTGCAAACTTACTAACCATGCCCCCAGTATTCTCATCCCAATCATTAATATAAATGACAAATAACAGTGGGCCCAGCACTGATCCCTGAGGCACACAGCTAGTCACAGGCCTCCAGTTTGAAAAACAATTCTCTACAACCACCCTCTGAAGCCAATTTTGTATCCATTTAGATAACTCGCCGTGGATCCCGCAAGATTTAATCTTATGCAAGAACCTACCATGCGGTACCTTGTCAAAGGCCTTGTCCATGTAGACAACATCAACTGCACTGCCCACATCTACCTTCTTGGTCACCCCTTCAAAAAAACTCCATTAAATTTGTGAGACGTGATTTTCCACTCACAAAGCCATGCTGATTGTCCCTAGTAAGTCCTTGCATTTTTAAATGCCTATAGATCCTGTTTCTGAAAATATCTTCCAACAATTTACCCACAGATGTGAGGCTCACTGGCCTGTAGTTCCCAGGCTTTTCCCTACTGCCCTTTTTAAATAAAGGCACAACATTTGCCACCCTCCAATCTCCAGGCTCCTCACCCGTGATTATCAATGATTCAAACATCTTGGCTAGGGGAATCACAATTTCCTTCCTAGCGTCCCACAATATCCTGGGTTACACTTCATCAGGTCCCGGGGATTTATCTATCTTGATACACTTTCAGACTTCCAGCATCTCCTTCTCTGTAATGTGTACATTCCTCAAGACATCACTATTTATTTCCTGAAGTTCCCTAACATCCATGCTTTTCTCAACAGTAAATATTGATGAGAAATATTCATTTAGGATCTCCCCCATCTCTTGTGGATCCTCACATAGATGACCTTGTTGATCCTTAAGAGGCCCTACTCCCTCCCTTGTTACTCTTTTACCCTTTATGTATTGTAGGTCTTTGGATTCTACTTTGCCTTATCTGCCAAAACAATCTCATGTCCTCTTTTTACCCTCCTGATTTCTCTCTTAGCTCTACTCCTACACCCTTTATATTCTTCAAGGAGTCCACTTGATCCCAGCTGCCTGTGCATGTCATGTGCCTCTTTCTTTTTCTTGACCAGGGCCTCAATAGAACATAGAACATAGAACATTACAGCACAGAACAGGCCCTTCGGCCTTCGATGTTGCGCCGACCAAAATAAAAAGCAATGCCCCTCCAAACTAAACCATTCCCTTCTCTTCCATAAACTTATCAATTAACCTCTTAAACGCCACCAAACTTGGCGCATCTACAACAGCTGCAGGCAGGGCATTCCACTCCAGAACCACCCTTTGGGTAAAGAACCTGCCTCTGATATCCGTCCTATAACTATCACCCCTTAATTTAAAGCTGTGTCCCCTCGTGCTAGCTTTCTCCATCCTAGGAAAACAGCTATCACTGTCCACCTATCTAAACCTCTAATCATCTTATATGTTTCGATCAGGTCCCCTCTTAGCCTCCTCCTTTCTAACGAAAACCACCTCAAATCCCTCAGCCTCTCCTCATAAGACCTGCCCTCCATACCAGGCAACATCCTGGTAAACCTCCTCTGTACCCTCTCCAATGCCTCCACATATTTCTTATAATGTGGGGACCAGAACTGCACACAATACTCCAAGTGCGGCCGCACTAGAGTTTTGTACAGTTGCAACATGACGTTGCGGCTCGAAATTCAATCCCCCTACCAATAAAAGCTAAGACTCCATATGCCTTCTTAACAACCTTATCGACTTGATTGCCAACTTTCAGGGATCTATGCACATATACACCAAGATCCCTCTCTTCATCAACACTATTAAGAGTCCTACCATTAGCCCTATACTCTACACATTTGTTATTCCTGCCAAAGTGAATTACCTCACACGTTTCCACATTAAACTCCATTTGCCACCTCTCGGCCCAGCTCTGCAACTTGTCCAAGTCTCTCTGCAAACTATCACACCCCTCTTCACTATCTACCACTCCACCGACTTTAGTGTCATCTGCAAATTTACTAATCCATCCTTCAATACCCTCATACAGATCATTTATAAAAATTACAAACAGCAGGGGCCCCAAAACAGACCCCTGAGGTACACCACTTGTAATCGAACTCCACGATGAATATCTCCCATCAACCACCACCCTCTGTCTTCTATCTGCTAGCCAATTCCTAATCCAATTAGCTAAATCACCCTCTATCCCATACATCTGCATTTTCTGCAGAAGCTTCCATGGGACACCTTATCGAACGCCTTACTAAAGTCCATATATACCACATCAACCGCCTTACCCCCATCCACCTCTTTAGTCACTTTTCAAAAAACTCAATGAGGTTAGTAAGGCACGACCTACCCTTCACAAAACCATGCTGACTATCCCCAATCAATTCATTTCTCTCTAAATAACTATAAATCCTATCGCTAATAATTCTCTCCAATACTTTGCCCACAACAGAAGTAAGACTCACGAGTCATCCAGAGCTCCCTATTTCCACCAGCCTTGCCCTTCACTCTAAGAGGAATGTGTTTACCCTGATGCCTGATTAACACACTTTTGAAAACCTCCCACTTACCAGATGTCCCTCTTCCTTCCCACACACTCCCCCAGTTAACTTTTGAAAGTTCCTGCCTGATACCATCAAAATTGGCCTTGCCCCAATTTAGAATTTTAACTTTTGAGCCAGACCTATCATTCTCCATAGCTATCTTAAAACTAATAGAATTATGGTCACTGGTTCCAAAGTGATCCCTCACTAACACTTCTGTCACCTGCCCTTCCTTATTTCCCAAGAGGAGATCACGTTTTGCCCCTCTCTAGTCGGGCCATCCACATACTGAATGAGAAATTCCTCCTGAATACACTCAACAAATTTCTCTCCATCCAACTCTCTAATACTACGGCTGTCCCAGTCAATGTTGGGAAAGTTAAAATCCCCCACTATTACCACCCTGTTTTTCTTGGAGCTCTCTGTAATCTCTTTACATATTTGCTCCTTAATTTCCCGCTGACTATTTGGGGGTCTATAGTACAATTCCATCAAAGTGATTTCCCCCTTCCTGTACTACCTGCCTGCCTCTCCGGGCAGTCACCCATCTCCCTGACTGAACCTATGATGTGATAGCTTCCCTGTAACTGGTGTCTATCACACTCTCTGCCTCCTGTATGCAGTGTATCCACCTGCTGCTCCAACCTACAACCCGGTCCGTGAGGAGCTACAACTGGACACACTACAGACAAAGTTATCAGGGAGAATAGATTGCTCCCCAATAGACATAAACATAGACAGGGATCATGGGTATAAGTGGGAACATCGGGGTGGCGGTGCGGGCTCGTTGGGCCGAAGGGCCTGTTTCCCGTGCTGTTTTGTTCTTTGTTCTTTGTTCCCACATCTGACAGGAGGAACATTCTACTTCCCTAGCTGCCATATTGCCCTTATACAGGTAAAAGAATAAAAGAATCTCAACTCACCTTTCCCTTGTTTGTGGATTCTCAGTGAGTTTATTTTGGTTAGAGGAGGAGGTAGGAAGTGAGACACTGAAGTAGTGTTTCCCTCCCTGCCTATATTGTGCCTTGGGGAACATCACTACTAACTTCCTTTGAGCTAATTGGTATCCCTGTTTCTATTTATCCTTTACTTCCAAGTTTGTAGATGACACCAAATTGGGTGGGAGGGTGAACTGTGACGAGGGTGCAGAGATCCTTCAGAATGGTCCGGACAGGTTGGGTGAGCGGGTAAACCAATGGCAAATGCAATATAATTTGGATAAGTGTCAGGTTATTCACTTTGGAAGCAAAAACAAGGCCTGAAAAGTTGTAAATTGGGAGAGGAGAGTGTGCAGAGGGATCTGGGTGTCCTTGTACATCAGTTACTGAAGGTAAAGTTAAGGACTAGGTTAAGATTGTTTTCACTGGAGTTCAGACGAATGAGGGGGATCTCATAGAGACTTATAAAATTCTAACAGGACTAGAAAGGGTGGATGCAGGGAGGATATTCCCAATGATGGTAAGAGATCTCACAATACCAGGTTAAAGTCCAACCAGTTTATTTGATAGTAAACCCAGAGAACCAGGGGTCGCAGTCTGAGGATTGAGGGTAGACCATTACGGAGTCTTAGCTTTTATTGGTAGGGGGATTGAATTTCGGAGCCGCAACGTCATGTTGCAACTGTACAAAACTCTAGTGCGGCCGCACTTGGAGTATTGTGTACAGTTCTGGTCCCCACATTATAAGAAGATGTGGAGGCATTGGAGAGGGTACAGAGGAGGTTTACCAGGATGTTGCCTGGTATGGAGGGCAGGCCTTATGAAGAGAGGCTGAGGGATTTGAGGTTGTTTTCGTTAGAAAGAAGGCGGCTAAGAGGAGACCTTATTGAAACATATAAGATGATTAGAGGTTTAGATAGGTTGGACAGTGATAGCCTTTTTCCTAGGATGGAGAAAGCTAGCACGAGGGGACATAGCTTTAAATTAAGGGGTGGTGGTTTTAGGACAGATGTCAGAGGGAGGTTCTTTACCCAGAGGGTGGTAAGGGTATGAATGCCCTGCCTGCTGCAGTTGTAGATGCACCAAGTTTGGGGGTGTTTAAGAGGTTAGTTGATAAGTTTATGGATGAAAAGGGAATGGTTTAGGTTAGAGGGTCATTGCTTTTCCTTAACTGGTTGGAGCAACATCGAAGGCCGAAGGGCCCGTTCTGCGCTGTAATGTTCTATGTTCTATTTCGGACAGAGATGAGGAGATATTTCTTCAGCCAGAGAGTGGTGAGCCTGTGGAATTCATTACCACAGGAAATAGTTGATGGCAAAATATTGAATATATTAAAAAGGCGGCTGGACAGAGCCGTGGGGGAGAAAGCAGGATTGGGTTATTAGTTGGATGATGGTGATGAATGGCAGGACAGATTCCAATGGGCTGAATGACCTCCTGCTCCTATTCTCTATGTTTCTAGGACTTTAATTTTGTGAACTAGTTTATTGTCACCCTGGGTTTTTGTACGTTGCCGGAGAGAAGGGTAAAAGGCCAATAAAACTCAATAACACACGGTAACAAAAAACACTTTATACAACCAGCACACAACTTACAATTCCAGCTCTCTTGAGTTAAGGCCAACATTCCTTTGGCCTTTTCAATTGACTTTTGTATTTATTCATTGGTTTTTTGTGTACATGCTTTCTCACCATGGAGGAAATATCTCCGATCCAAACTGGGTGACTTCACACTTCTCCACATTGAAGAGAAAGTTTGACCCATTCACTGAATTGAACAGTGTCTCTTTATTCATAACTTTCCAGTACCCTGACCTCTGACTGGAGGGGGTGGCACAGATTGTGACCTGAAGCTAACATGAAGGGTTTGAGAAGGAGAATGAGATGGGAATGGTGAGAATAGAGATGATCAAGTTTTAACCACTGTGTGACCTCACTCCCTTCCCATCCCTTTGACCTTCTTCAGTCCAAGGATGGCTGTCCCAGTGTAAAAACCGTCAAACATCACCGCTCAGAAATAGGCCTTTTGGCCCATCTTGTCTGCGCTGAACCATTTTTCTGTCTCGTCCCACTGACCTGAACCTGGACCATATCCATCCACACCCCTCTCATCCATCAACCTCTCCAAGTTTCTCTTCAATGTTAAAAGTTAGCCCGCATTTATCCGGCAGCTCATTCCACACTCCCACCACTCTCTGTGTGGAGAACCCCCTCCCCCCCCCAAAATATTCCCTTAAAACTTTTCCCCTTTCACCCTTAACCCTTGCCCTCTAGTTTTTTTTCTCCCCTGGCCTCAGAGGAAAAAGCCTGCTTGCATTCACTCTATCTATACCCGTCATAATCTTATACACCTCTATCAAATCTCCTCTCATTCTTCTACGCTTCAGGGAATAAACTCCTAACCTATTCAATCTCTCTCTGTAACTCAGCTTCTCAAGTCCCGGCAACATCCGCATAGTCAAGCCTAGAGATACCAAAGGCATAACTGAGGGATTTTAGCAACCAGTGAGCCAAGGCAGTGACTTGATTTGGTTTTAATACTGTCACTTGTACTGGGATGTAGTGAAAAGTATTGTTTCTTATGCACTATACAAAGCATACTGTTCATAAAGTGGGATTTTCCAGCTGCTCCAAGACTGGTAAATCCCATTCTTTGTATGATCCGCCTTCCCGCTGTGATTCCTGTGGAGAGCAGGGTGGGAAAAGTCAGCTCATAGAGTATATAGGAGAGAGAATAAAGGAGGCTGTAGAATATAGTGGTGCAGGTGGGGTGGGGTGGAGAGAAAAATCGGCTTGAGGTAGAATCGGACCTTTCCAAATGACAACAGGGAAGAAGCTAATCCTGAGTGGATTAGTACGTGGTCTTTATACATGTGAAGAATCAGGCAATGTTACAGAGATGGAATTAGCTGGTCTCAGGGATATGAACATAGGAACATTGGAACTAGGAGCAGGAATAGGCCATTCGGCCCCTCGAGCCTGCCCCATCATTCAATAAAATCATGGCTGATCTTTTTGTGGACTCAGCTCCACTTACCCGCCCACTCACCATAACCCTTAATCCCTTTACTGTTCAGAAATATTATATCATAGAATCCCTACAGTACAGAGAGAGGCCACTCGGTCCATCGAGTCTGTCCCACCACAATCCCACCCAGGCCCTACACCCATATCCCTACATATTTTACCCACTAATCCTCTCTAACGCATCTACAGTCAATTTAGCACAGCCAATCAACCTAACTCGCACATCTTCAGACTGTGGGAGGAAACCCACGCAGACACAAGGAGAATGTACAAACTCCACACAGACAGAGACTCGAGCTGGGAATCGAACCCAGGATCCTGGAGCTGTGAAGCAGCTGTGCCAACCACTGGGCTACCGTGCCACCCAAAATATATATCTATCCTTGCCTTAAAAACATTCAATGAGGGAGCTTCAACTGCTTCACTGGGCAGGGAATTCCACAGATTCGCAACCCTTTGTGTGAAGAAGTTTCTCCTCAACTCAGTCCTAAATCTGCTCCCCCTTATTTTGAGGCCTTGCCCCCCTAGTTTGAGTTTCACCCGGCAGTGGAAACAAATCAATACTTTATATTTCTTGATGTCCCCTTTGACAGTCCAAATATGGTAAGAAATCTGACAACACCAGGTTATTGGGCGTGCCAGTCCAAAGATTAGGTTGACTGGCCTTGCTAAATTGCCTCTTAGAGTCAGGGAGATGAGCAGGGTAAATGTGTGGGGTTATGGGGATAGAATCTGGGTTGGGATTGTTGGTGATGGGCTGAATGGCCTCTTTCTGCACTGTAGGAATTCTGTATGACAGTGTCAGCTGTGACTTACTCGGGGCTCTCTGGCCTCTGACCAGAAAATTGTGGATTCAAATCCTGATCCAGTTTTGTACTCAGGGTGCACTGCACTGCGGGGGGTGCCATCTATCAGAGGAAAGATTAAAATGAGGCATTCCTCAAGTGGATTTAACAATTCCCATTCCAAAAGAGAGCTGGGAATTTCTCGCACATGTCCTGGCCAATATTTACTCTTCAATCATCATTACAAGACCAGATTCCCTGGGTCACTCTGACGTCACTGTCTATGGGAGCTTGCTGTGCACAAATCGATCGCTGTAGTTCTGACACAACACTTCTGACATTTCCAATTACACTGAATGGTCCTTTGGAGGAAGACACTGTTGTTCTGATCCCAGCTGGGTTACCACCGGAAACACCATTCCCAGAATGGAATGTGGCTTCATAGAACACAGAACATTACAGCGCAGTACAGGCCCTTCGGCCCTCGATGTTGCGCCGACCAATGGAACCAATCTTATGACCCTCTATCCTAATCTATTCCAATGTTATCCATATGCCTATCCACTGACCAACTGAACGCCCTTAAACTTGACGAGTCCACAACTGCTGCTGGCAGGTCATTCCACACCCTTACTACCCTCTGAGTAAAGAACCCACCTCTAACTATCACCCCTTAATTTAAAGCTCAAGTTAACCATAAATCCTAACTTTATTTTCTGTGGAGGGCAGATACCAAAGAGAGTCACAGATCAGCTAACAAACTTCTTACAAAAGAATAAATATTTAATTCACAAGAAAAGGTGAAACTCTATCACAGTAACTGAGAGGGTGGAGGGAGAGGGTGGAGGGGTTGGGGAGAGGGCACAGGGGGTGGAGGGAGAGGGTGGAGGGAGTGGGGAGAGGGCACAGGGGGTGGAGGAGAGGGTGGAGGGAGTGGGAGAGGGCACAGGGGTGGGGGTGGAGAGGGTGGGGGTGGGAGGGAGAGGTGGGGGGTGGGAGGGAGAGGGTGGGGGGGTTGAGGGAGAGGGTGAGGGAGAGGGTGGGGAGGGGGTGGATGGGAAGGGGGGTGGGGGAGGGTGAGGGGGTGGAGGGAGAGGGTGGGGGGTGGAGGGAGAGGGTGGAGGGGGGGGGGGAGGGTGGGTGGAGGGGTGGAGGGAGAGGGTGCAGGGGGTGGGGGAGAGGGTGGAGGGAGTGGGGAGAGGGCACAGGGGGTGGAGGGAGGAGGTGGAGGGAGTGGGGAGAGGGCACAGGGGTGGAGGGGGTTGAGGGAGAGGGGGTGGGGTGGGGAGAGGGGGGGGGGGGGGGGGGGGGGTGAGGGAGAGGTAGGGGGTGGAGGGAGAGGGTGGGGGGTGGAGGGAGAGGTGGGGGGGGGGGGGGGGGGGGGGGGGGGGGGGGGGGGGGGGGGGGGGGGGGGGGGGGGGGGGGGGGGGGGGGGGGGGGGGTGGAGGGAGAGGGTGGAGATGAACAGAAGATCAGGGATTCTTGGTCACAGTGTTTGGTTATTGAGATGGTGGGGAAGGAATGGGAGGGGTGGTTTGGGTTGGGTTGTGAGTGTTGTGGGAGGGGGTTGTTTGTGGGGGGAATCTGCACACTGTGCTGTGGGGTTGGGGGGGGGTGTAATGAATTGTATCAGGGATTAGGGAGTGTGAACTCTCTGATTGAGGATGTGAGTTATACCAGCTCTGTATTTATAACTTTGTGGAGTCAGTGAGCCGTGTCTACGTTATGTGTTATGGGCTGTACACCCTGTCCCTGTCCCTGACCCTGTCCTGTCCCTGTCCCTGTCCCTGTCCTGTCCCTACATAGAACATAGAACATAGAACATAGAACATTACAGCACAGAACAGGCCCTTCGGCCTTCGATGTTGCGCCGACCAATATAAAAAGCAATGCCCCTCCAAACTAAACCATTCCCTTCTCTTCCATATACTTATCAACTAACCTCTTAAACGCCACCAAACTTGGCGCATCTACAACAGCTGCAGGCAGGGCATTCCACTCCCGAACCACCCTTTGGGTAAAGAACCTACCTCTGATATCCGTCCTATAACTATCACCCCTTAATTTAAAGCTGTGTCCCCTCGTGCTAGCTTTCTCCATCCTAGGAAAAAGCTATCACTGTCCACCCTATCTAAACCTCTAATCATCTTATATGCTTCAATAAGATTTTTTTTTACAAAATACAAAAGTCCCTCTCCCTCTCCCTCTCCCCTGATTAGTGTTTTGCTTGCACTCTGATACAGAGAGGGAGTGGGGATGGAGGGGGATCTCTGTGTGAAGCTGCTCCTGTCCGTGTTCAGACTGACCATTAACAGATCCAGGCAGTGGACGATCGAGGGGGTCATCCATCCCGACTCTCTGCCCGTCTACCGCAGTAACACCCTCGGCCCGGTGACCCCAGAGAGGGACCCTGCAGTGTCCGAGGGCACTGTCAATGCCACCTGTACCCCCTGGGCACGGCAGGGACTGGGGGTGTATCACTGACCCCTATAATTACATTGTCATCTGCTCATATCCTTTCAGCTTTGGCTGGTGATTCCGGCTGTTCCCCCTCCTTTTAGGGAGCTGTTCCCCCTCCCTTTAGGGAGCTGTTCCCCCTCCCTTTAGGGAGCTGTTTCCCCTCCCTTTAGGGAGCTGTTCCCCCTCCCTTTAGGGAGCTGTTTCCCCTCCCTTTAGGGAGCTGTTCCCCCTCCTTTTAGGGAGCTGTTCCCCCTCCTTTTAGGGAGCTGTTCCCCCTCCTTTTAGGGAGCTGTCCCTCTGAATTATCCCTCAGTTAATTGGATTTTATTTTTTTGGTTGGATACTAAAAGATAGCCCTGATTAAGGATCCAATTGATGGGCCAATCAGAGAGTCTTTAACTTGTATTTAACTATCAGTTCCTCAGGTTCCCCTGCCCCGGGAGGTAGACTGCAGGTTGTGAGTACTCTGTGTATTGCTGTTAGAGTTTATAAATAAAGCGATCTTCATGAAGGGGCTTCTACCTCTGAAGACTTATTATAGTGGGTGGTGTTAGAGGGAGTGTGGAGGGTGCACTTGTGCTGTGGGGTGATGTAGTGTGTGTGTGTGTGTGTGTTTCACCTATGGGGGGGGGTGTGGAGTGCAGGGAAGGTCACCTGTTGGGGGTGTGTGTGGAGTGCAGGGGAGTGGTATACATGGTGTGTGTTCCCTGTGGGGGTGGTGGTGTGGGGAGTGGACATGGGGGGGTGTGTCCCCTGTGGGGGTGGTGGGGTGGGGAGTGGCATGGGGGGGTGTGTCCCCCGTGGGTGTGGTGTGGGGAGTGGGGATGGGGGGTGTGTCCCCTGTGGGGGTGGTGTGTGGGGAGTGGGAGGGGGGAGGGTTCCTGGTGGGGGTGATCGTTAATCTGCTGGTGTTTATTTACAGGTATTTATTTCATCCCGATTTGCTGCTTCTTGTTGTTCAATGTGTTTGATTGGCTGGGCCGCAGTCTGACTGCCATCTTCATGTGGGTGAGTTCCAAAACTTACAACATCAACAGGCACATGCACAGACATGCAGGCACATGCAGGCATGCACGCACACGCACAGACACGCAGGCACTCGCAAGCATGCATGCAAATGCACAGGCACATGCACACACAGGTGTGCACGCACATGCACAAACATGCAGATGTGCACACACACATGCACAGGCATGCACGCACACACAGGCATACACACACTCACATGCACACACAGGCACATACATGCACAAATACAAGTGTATACAAGCATGCATGTGCACGCTCAGGTTCACTCTCACATACACAGGCACACGCACTCACTCAACACATACAAGTATTCTCTCACGCACACACACGCACACACACACTCTCTGCATGAGCATATAGTCAGAGAGTCATAGGGGTTTACAGCAGGGAAATAGACCCTTGTGCCTAACGTGTTCATGCCAACCCCTTTTTTAAACCCCAAGACCTCCATAAAATCAACTGTAAGCTAATCCCAATTGCCCATGTTTAGCCCAAAAAGTCCCAGTCTATCCAGCCTCTCCTTATAACTCAATCCATTAACTCCCAGTAGCATCCTAGTAAATCTTTTCTGCAATCTTTCTAGTTTAATAATATCCTTTCTATAATCGGGTGACCAGAATTGCACACAGTATTCCAAGTGTGGCCTTATCAATGTCTTGTACAACTTCAACAAGACGTCCCAACTCCTGTATTGAATGTTCTGACCAATGAAACCAAGCATGTACCCCGAGATCTCTTTGTTCTGTAACCCTCCCCAACACTCTACCATTAACTGAGTAAGTCCTGTCCTGGTTGGATCTTCATCAAAGTGCATCATCTTGCATTTATTTGATCTGATTTATTATTGTCACATGTATTTACAGTGAAAAATATTGTTTCTTGCACACTATAAAGACAAAGCTTAGCATTCATAGAGAAGGAAAGGAGAGAGTGGAGAATGTAGTGTTACAGTCATAGCTAGGGTGCAGAGAAAGATCCATTTAATGTAAGGTGGGTCCATTCAAAAGTCTGACAGCAG
Source organism: Sphyrna mokarran (assembly GCA_024679065.1). Taxonomy (NCBI): domain Eukaryota; kingdom Metazoa; phylum Chordata; class Chondrichthyes; order Carcharhiniformes; family Carcharhinidae; genus Sphyrna; species Sphyrna mokarran. The sequence continues at coordinate 1,778,879 of JAGIQG010000005.1, forward strand.
CAGGGAAGATGATGTTCTTGAGTCGGTCGGTACATGATCCCAGACTTTTGTATCTTTTTTCCAACGAAAGATGATCAGTTACGACTCTTACCAACTTTTACAGATGCCCCATAGAAAGCATTCTTTCTGGTTGTATCACAGCTTGGTCTGGGTTCCTGCTCTGCCCAAGACCGCAAGGAACTACAAAAGGTTGGTGAATGTAGCCCAATCCATCACACAAACCAGCCTCCCATCCACTCACTCTGTCTACATTTCCTGCTGCATCTGAAAAAGCAGCCAGCATAATCAAGGACCCCACACACCCTGGACATTCTCTCTTCCACCTTCTTCCGTCGGGGAAAAAGATACAAGTCTGAGGTCACGACTCAAGAATATCTTCTTCCCTGCTGCTGTCAGACTTTTGAATGGACCCATCTCGCATTAAGTTGATCTTTCTCTACACCCCTCGCTATGACTGTAACATTACGTTCTGCACTCTCTCCTTTCCTTCTCTATGAACGGTGTGGTTTGTCTGTATAGCACGCAAAAAACACTGTCAATACATGTGACAATAATAAACCAAATCAAAAACACACCCCGTGCGCACACGCACATGATTTCTCCCTGAGTGAGGGATGAGATTAGCTGATTCACAACCACATGAATCATGACTATAAATAATAGGCCAGGGGCTGATAGCTGCCACTAACGAGACCAGCCAAAAATTATTCACAAACACAGAAGTGGAAGGCAGAGGGCTGGAATGTGTGGAGTCAGGATGTGGGGGATCTGGGGGCGGCTGCGGGGAATTCACTGATCTTTCCAGACTACCATTAGATTTAAATGCTGAGGAATTAAAGGATCCTTTCCTGGAGAACAAGAATTGAAAAGTAGGCAAGTGTATTGAAACTGGATTTGAGCACTCTCCCAATCCCACACCCAGTTCTGTTTATACTATTACAGAAAGAGATAATGGAGAGGATGCAATGAAGATTTACAGGAATGATACCAGAAATGTGTGTATAAAAATCAGGAAAAAAATGACAGGCTGGGTCACTTTTCTTCAGCAAAAAAGAAGGCTGAAAAATGACCTAATGAAAGTTTTGAAAATGATGCAAGGTTTGGATGCAGGGGGTACAGAGGGAATGTTTTCTCTTGTGGTAAAACCAATTGTTGAAGCTCCCGCAAAATTTTATCCCACCATTTAACCCCTCCTGGGCTTGAAGCAATTCCCCCCAGCAAAGAATGAGGAGATTGAGGGACTGGCTAACATGGGGACTCGTTGAAGTGAATAGTACAGATACACTTTAGAAGAAGCTCAATACACAGATAGAGAGAGATGGGACTGTCCCGTTACAATCAGAGTAAGATGCAGAGACACGGAGAAGGCTCAAGTTGAGTGTAAACACTCCATGGACTAGGGGTTCTGAGTATCCTCTTTCTGGAGTGATATATCATGTGGACAGGGGCAGTGTGGTTTAGGGAGTGACTGCTGCTGAACTAGAAAGTTGAATGATGGTTATCCCTGTGTCACTCACAGTGGAGTTAAGGCAATATTGTTTCTAGACAGTGAACTGTTGGAATCTGGAATGTGCTGATTCAATAGAAACTTTCAACAGGGAATCAGGAAAGACTTGAAGGGGAACATGGGACATGGTCAGGAAAATGAGATTAATTTGATAATTCTTTCAAAGAGCCCAGTATAATTTTACTGAACTGAATGGGCTCATTTTGAGCTTTATGATTTGATGAGTATTTTTGAAGTGTGCTTACTGACCGTTCCCATGTGGGAATTAATATTCACAAACAAATTCAGCAGTTACCAGGGAAGTAAATGTTAAGATAAAATTGAATTAAAATTATATGAAAATTACCAAGCAGTATACCACTTACTACAGGCTTTGAGCTAGATATAAATGTTATCATTAAGTAGTTCTGTATGGAAATAAATTCTGTGCAGAATAGGGCCACATTCTGTCTTTCTACATCACAGAATTAAATTTAATTAAACTGCTTTGTTTTCTGGTTAAGGAGTGCCAGTTCTGAAATAGGTATATTAGGAATTTAGGGAATGAGGTCAGACTTCCAAAATATTCAGGAGAATTTTCTCTACAAAAGTATGTTTCTAGTCCAAGTAGAAAGTATCTAGCCCAAGTAGAAAGTAACATATTGTTGGGAATGAGTTGAGACAAGTGAAGGAGGTTATCTAGAACTGCAATGGGATCTTGATCAATTGGGCCAGTGGGTGGATGAATGGCAGATGGAGTTTAATTTAGATAAATGTGAGGTGATGTATTTTGGTCAATTAAACCACGGCAGGACTTACTCAGTTAATGGTAGGGCGTTGGGGAGAGTTACAGAACAGAGAGATCTCGGGGTACAGGTTCATAGATCCCTGAAAGTGGAGTCACAGGTGGACAGAGTGGTGAAGAAGGCATTCGGCATGCTTGGTTTCATCGATCAGAACATTGAATACAGGAGTTGGGACGTCTTGTTGAAATTGTACAAGACATTGGGAAGGCCACACTTGGAATACTGTGTGCAATTCTGGTCACCCGATTATAGAAAGGATATTATTAAACTAGAAAGAGTGCACAAAAGATTTACTGGGATGGTACCGGGATTTGATGGATTGAGTTATGAGGAGAGGCTCGATAGACTGGGACTATTGTCTCTGGAGCATAAGAGACTGAGGGGTGATCTTATAGAGGTCTATAAAATAATGAGGGGCACAGATCAGCTTGATAGTCAATATCTTTTCCCAAAGGTAGGGGAGTCTAAAACTAGAAGATATAAGTTTGAGATGAGAGGGGAGAGATAGAAAAGTGTCCAGAGGGGCAATTTTTTCACACAGGGTGGAGTGTCTGGAACAAGTTGCCAGAGGTAGTATTAGAGGTGGATATAATTTTATCTTTTAAAAAGCATTTAGATAGTTACATGGGTAAGATGAGTATAGAGGGATATGGGCCAAATGTGGGCAATTAGGATTAGCTTAGGTGTTTAAAAATAAGGACGGCCTGGACAAGTTGGGCCGAAGGGCCTGTGTCCATGCTGTAAAGCTCTCTGTCTCTGTATATTAATTGCTGTTTGTGCTGTTTGAAATTGAAGTAGTCCCATGTTGTAGCTTCACCGGGTTAACATCTGATTTTTCAGTGTGCCTGGTGCTGCTCCCAGCCTGTCCTCCTGCACCCTGTATTGAACCGGGGTTAATCCCTGGGCTTGGGAATACCGATAGAGTGGGGGATGTGATGGTCTATGAGAATACTGCTCCTGCTGATGGCCCACAGCACCTCGAGGATGCTCACTCTTGACTTGTTCAATCTTTTTGAAGTCGATCCCGTTTAGCACTGTGATTGTCTGAAACTGTGATGGACAGTGTCCTATTATTGTCTGAAAGCTGTCTAGAAAAGACAGGACAGTGACATTAGGTAAATTACTCTCGTAGAGATCGTGCACTGACGTGATCAATCCAAAAGATTTTGTGCTGTAATTCATAGAATCATCGAAACCCTGCAGTGCAGAAAGAGGCCATTTGGCCCATCGAGCCTGCACCGGCCACAATCCCAGCCAGGTCCTATCCTGATATCCATCTGCTCATCCCTCTAATGTACACATCCCTGGAAACTAAGGGGCAATTTCAGCATGGCCAATCAACCTAACCCGCACATCTTTGGACTGTGGGAGGAAACCGGAGCACCGAAACCCACACAGACACGGGGAGAGTGTGCAACCTCCACACAGGCAGTGACCCAAAGCCGGGAATTGAACCCAGATCTCTGGAGCAGTGAAGCAGCAGTGCTAACCCCTATGGTACCGTACTGCCCCAAATTCTATAGTAATTTTTTTTGTTTGTAGAGTTCTGTGCTTTGCGAAATAAAGGAAGCTGTTATTAGCTTAACATCAATCTCAATGTGTCTGTTTCAGAATCTCTATCCATTTGTGTCTTTCTCTGTCTGTCTCTCTGTCTCTCTGATTCTTTCATCTCCTGCCACTCTATTCCTTTCTCTCACTCTCTCTGTATCCTTTATTTCATCCTCTGCTTCTCTTTCTGTCTCTCTTTCGCTCCCTCGATATCTCACTCTCTATCTCTCTCTATTTGGTGAATGTGGCTGATTTGAAAGGAGCAATGTGTTGTTGCCTTGTTTTGCTGAGTGGGAGAAGTTTAGTTGCCATGGTCTTTGGCAGTTTATAGCGCTGTGGGACATGTAAAGAACAGTTTGGATTGTTAGTCTCAGCAGTTTACGGGACCGTGGGATTCTCTGCAGGAGAACTTGTACCCAACAAACAAAAGCGAGCCTTTTGCTGTTCTGAATGTGTCTGTTGGAGATTTGTTTTGTTGTTTTTGAGGCTACTGGGGTGTAACAGACAGTAATCAGCTTTGCCTGACCCTGAGAATCCAGCTGAGGTTGGACCCTGTGTCTGCTGCAACCTTTGTCAGTTTCCACCAGCGATCAATTTTCACACAGTGAGGATATGGGGAGAGATAGGAAACACGTCACTGAGGTTAGGGCCAAGCAGTGAAGATGTGGATACTAAAATTGAGTGATTAAAATTGGCCCTTGATTTCAAGAATCTGTCTATCCTCAAATATATTCAATGATGGAACATCCACACCCTTCTGGTGTAGAGAATTCCAAAGATTTGTAACCCTTTGAGCGAGATGCTTCCTCACGGAGATGGAGAGATTACTGGTCTCTCGGGGGAATGGGTGGGGAGGTGGGAGATCAGGTACGATGATATTGAATGGTGTTCCATTCCCTGCTCCTAATCCTTAAGTTTTACCCGAGAAATCTGTCATAATTTCAGTCCGAACTCACTGGTCCCTTTTCCTGAGACTGTAGCCCCATGTTCTAGAATCCACAGTCAGGGAAAGTTAACTTCTTAACAAGCTCACACCAAGCTCCATTCAGAATCTTCTATATTTCAATCTGATTACTGCTCATTCTCCAGAATAACCCAAGGAAGAAGCAGTGCTGCAAAAGTTCATGTTTCCAAATAATTCTGCTTGACTTTAACCTGGTGTTGTGAGACTGTGCACACCCCAGTCCAATACTGGCATCTCCACATCATTTTCCAGAGATTGGGCATAATACACGTAAAGGCCTAATTTGTCCAGCCTCTCCTCATAGGTACCAATGTAGCAAATCTTCCTAGGCAAGTATATCCTTCCTTAAAACATCGAGACCAAAACAGACCATGGGTGCAATCTCACCAAAATCCTGTGCAATTGTAGCATGACTTCAATATTCCTACACTAATAGCCTTACAACACACCAGCAAGACCTCTGTCTGCAATGAAAACGGGTGTAAATACTCAGCACATCTCTCTCTACATATACCTGTGGAGAGGGAAGCAGATTAACATTTCAGTTTGGTACATCTTCATCAGAATTTATTTCAAACAAGTGAAAGAGGAGGTTGGAAAAGGAACAAGAGGAATGTCTGTGAAAGGGTGGGAGAGATGAAATAACAAAAGATAAGGTCCCACATGCAAGGCTTCTGGAGAAGGTGAGAGGGCCATGGGATCCAAGGGGCTTTGGCCTCGTGGATCCAGAACTGGCTTGCCGGCAGAAGGCAGAGAGTGGTTGTGGATGGGTCTTGTTCTGCATGGAGGTCGGTAACCAGTGGAGTGCCCCAGGGATCTGTTCTGGGACCCCCTGCTGTTTGTCATTTTCATAAATGACCTGGATGAGGAAGTGGAGGGATGGGTTAGCAAGTTCGCCGATGATACAAAGATCGGTGGTGTTGTGGATGGTCTGGAGGGATGCCAAAAGTTGCAGTGGGACATAGACAGGATGCAAGACTGGGCGGAGAAGTGGCAGATGGACTTCAACGCAGATAAATGTGTAGTGGTCCATTTGGGCAGGAATAATGGGATGAAGGAGTACAATATAAGGGGTAGGAGTCTTAGCTGTGTTGTAGAGCAGAAGGATCTCGGGGTCCGGGTCCATAGGACTCTTAAATCGGCCTCGCAGGTGGAAGAAGTGGTCAAGAAGGCGTACGGTGTACTGGCCTTCATTAATTGAGGAATAGAGTTTAGGAGTCAGGAGGTAATGATGCAGCTTTATAAGACTCTTGTCAGACCCCAGTTGGAGTATTGTGCGCAGTTCTAGTCGCCTCATTATAGGAAGGATGTAGAGGCTATTGAGAGAGTTCAGAGGAGATTTACAAGGATGCTGCCTGGATTGGGAGGCAGGCCTTAGAAGATAGGTTGAGGGAGCTGGGACTCTTCTCACTGGAGAGACATAGGTTGAGAGGCGACCTGATAAGAGGTTTATAAAATGTTGAGAGGAATAGATAGGGTGGACTCTCAGAGACTATTTCCCCGAGCTGAAATGGTCACTACGAGAGGACACAGATTTAAGGTGCTGGGGGCAAGTACAAAGGAGAAAGCGGGAAAGTGGAACTGAACCACTACAGATCAGCCATGATCTTATTGAATGGTGGGACAGGCTCGAGGGGCTGGATGGCCGACTCCTGCTCCTATTTCTTATGTTCTTATGAGATGTTGGGGTAAGTTTTTCACTCAGAGGGTGGTGAGTGAATGGAATCGGCTGCTGTCGGTGGTGGTCGAGGCGAACTCGCTGGGGTCTTTTAAGAGACTTCTGGATGAGTATATGGGATCCAATGGGATTGGGGGTTATAGATAGGTCTGATATACAGGGATATGATCAGTGCAACTTGTGGGCCAAAGGGCCTGTTTGTGCTGTAGTGCTCTATGTTCTATGTTCTAAAAGAGCTCATGGTGCAGGGCTGGAGGGAATGGCAATGGGATAAGATCCAGAAGGTGTGAGGAGGTGAGCAGGATCTTGAATAGCTGTCATTGGAAAGCAATAAAAAAGAGAAAAGTGAGAGTGAAGCCGAAAGCGGCAAAGAAAAAGGAAACCAAATGAATTGATCTGAGTCCTGGGGGCTGGAAAGTGTCGAGTTGAAAGATGAAGTGCTAGAAGTTTATCTGAAGCTTTGTTGGAAGGTTGCTGGAGGAGTGGGTTCAAAACCAGAGCAAGCTGGAAAATTAAAGACCAGCAAACTGGAAATCTTAAAGTCATTCTTAAAGACTGAGTGGGGGGTCCTGTAAAGGAGGCAGAAGGTGAGGGGAGGAGAAGAGAGGGAAGGGGAGGTGAGGGGAGGCCTGCAGAGATGAGATGTGCTGAATTCAGTTTGCCTGCACACATTCCTTTTCCATCTGGGCCGAGGAACTCCAACAGAAATTAAAAATCTTGGGAACACTGAGGCTTTACCACCACAGGGACATATGGACATTCTATTTTAATTGATGGTTTGAGTATTCCTTCAAGGGGATGTGGGGAGGAAGGGATTGGCTTGTGTTCTGTGGGATCAGTTCAAAATAATGAAGTGAATAACAGCACCATTGATACGAGGCTGGGCTCAGGAACTGCAATCACTTCCTTCCAAATAATCATTTCCTTGTAATTACTGCTCAACCAAAAGTATTTGTACAAGTTGGCAGCAGCTGTCAAGCAGACTGTTACTGAGCAGTGAGAGAGAGAGAATGAGTCAGTGATACAGGGAAAGGGAGAAAGAACAGCGAGAGAGAGACTGCAAAGGAGAGATAACGACAGAGTGGGGGGTAGAGAGAGAGAGATACTAAAAAGGGAAAGAGATAGTGACAGAAGAAAAGAAAGTAAAGAGGGAGCCAGAGAGACAGTGACAGATAGAAAGTGACAAAGAGAGAGAGGCAGGGTGAAAAAGAACAATTAGAGAAATGTTATCCCTTATAGTCATTGTTTTGTACATCTAATCATTCACACAGCAAGATCCCACAAACTGTGCACTAATGAGAAACTAATCTGCTTTGTGATATTGGGTGAGTGATGAATATTGGGAAGCTATCTCTCCCTTCAGTGATATTTTACATTCCCCAGACAGAGTAAAAGGATCGTGATTTAATGTTTTATTGGAAAGACAGCAGCACAGACAGTGCAATCCTTTCACAACATAGCTCTCTGATTGGAGTATATGGAGACAGGAGACACGGAATATGATTCTGACAAAGTGAAATACAATGCCATTGAGAACTGGGTGGGCTAAAAATTGTTAGAGGAGAGATTCGAGAGGCTGGTATAGTTAAAGTTGATAAGTCACCAGGAGCAGATGGCCAAGGGTGGAAACTGCATAAAAAGAACTTATTAAACTAGAAAGATTTACTAGGATGTTACTGGGACTTGATGGATTGAGTTATGAGGAGAGGCCGGATAGACTGGGACTTTTTTCTCTGGAGCATAGGAGGCTGAGGGGTGATCTTATAGAGGTCTATAAAATAATGAGGGGCACAGATCAGCGAGATAGTCAATATCTTTCCCCAAAGGTAGGGGAGTCTAAAACTAGAGGGCAGAGGTTTAAGGTGAGAGGGAAGAGAGACAAAAGTGACCAGAGGGACAATTTTTTTCACACAGGGCGGTGAGTGTCTGGAACAAGCTGCCAGAGGTAGTAGTTGAGGTGGGTACAATTTTATATTTTAAAAAGCATTTAGATAGTTACATGGGTACAATGGGTATAGAGGGATATGGGCCAAATGCAGGCAATTGGGATTAGCATAGGGGTTTTTTAAAAAAAGGGCAGTATGACCTGTTGGGCTGAAGGGCCTGTTTCCATGCTGTAAACCTCTCTGAATCTATAATAACCCTGATTCTTAATCTTCTCGTTTTCCTTGGGTTTATATATAGCTGGTGCCAGAGGATTAGAGAATTGCAAATGTTGGAAAATGGAGTGGTTGAGAAAGCAATGTAGGGAGAATCGCAGTAACAACAGGGCTGTTAGCTTAACCTTGGCTGTGGGAAAAGTCTTTAGAAATGTTAATCTGGGACAAAATTAACAATGATTTAGGAAAATAAGCATAGATTTCTGAAAGGCAAATAATGTTTAACAAACTTGATTGTGGTTTTGGATGAAGTAATAGAAGGTTAATGAAGATCATGTGATGTTCTGCTCGACAGACTTCCAAAGGGCGTTTGATAAAGTGTCACAGAATAGACTTTTGTGAGGATGAAGTAAGGAGATGAGGCTGACTGAGAGGGGAGAGATGAATGGTTCTCTTTCGCACTGGAGGAAGATTCAAAGAATTAGAACTGCTTTTCTTGCTCTATTAATAACCTAGGTTTGGATGTGCAAGACACATGTACACAAGCGGTGTATAATAACTCCAGGAGTCAGCGTAAAGAAACAGTGCTTTTTGTACAAAATAAAGTGAGAAACCTATGATGAACACAGGCAGGTCCCAACCGGACAGTGTAACAATCGACCTGCTCAGGGGCCTGCTTTATACAGGGCATCGGAATATGAGCTTCACCTGATTAGTTAATTACCAATCAGCAGGGAGCTCGAATGTGACCAGTCCCTCAGGGAGATCAATCAGTAACTCCCCGTGTGAGTCCTGGAGCTGATCACACCATAGCAGTAATTGTGAGGCAGTAATGAGAGATTTCAAATGGATACAGACTGGTAGAATGGACAGATACTTGGCAGATAGAACTGCCAGGGTCATGTTTCACAAACATGATCGAGTTTTTAAAGAAATAACAAAGAAGCTTGATGAGTGGTGGATAATGTATACAGGGATTTTAACAAGGCCTTTGACAAGGTCCCTCGTGACAGACTGGTAAAGATGAAGTCAGATGGGATCCATGGCGAACTGATAAGATGGACATAGAACTGGCTTGGTCAGGGAGAGTAACCGTGGAAGGGAGTTTTTCTGATTGGAGATCCGTGATCAGTGGTATTCCGCAGGGATCGGTGCAGGGATCCCTGTCGTTTGTAATGTATATAAATGATTTGGAGGAGATGCTGGTGGGCTGATTAATAATTTGTGGATTGTGAATATAAAGATTGGGAAGGTGTGAATTGTGAGGAGAATTGCCAGAGGATAGAACAGGATCTAGATAGGCTGGATACTTGGGCAGAGAAATGGCAAATGAAATTTAATCCAGAGAAATGTGAGGTGATGCACTTTGGAAAATCTAATGCAGGAGGGAAGTATACGGTAAATGGCAGAACTCTTAGAAGCATTAACATACAGAGGGATCCAGGCGTACAAGTCCACAGTTCCCTGCAACACGAGGTAGTTAAGAAGTTGTATGTCACACACTGGCCTTCATCGGCCAAGGCGCAGAGTATAAAAATTGGCCTGTCAAACAGCTGTGTAGAACTTCAATTTGACCATGTTTGGAATATAATGTCCAGTTCTAACCACCACACTATCAGAAGGATGGGGAGGCTTATGTACTGGAAAGGTTTATCGGAATGTATCCTGGTTTGGAGAATATTAGCTGTGAGGAGTGATTGGAGGAATTTGGTTTGTTTTCACTTGAATGGGAGCTGTGGGCTGATCTGATAGACGTTATGAGGTGTGGATAGAATGGATACTTGGAGCCTTTCCCAGGGTAGAAATATTATAAACTCCAGTGAAAGGGGGAAGTTTAAAGGAGATGTGAGAGGCAGGTTCTTTTTTTTTTTTACACAGAGGGTATTAAATAACTGGAATGCACTGCTGGAGGAGGTGGTAGCAGCAGATACAAGAGCAACATTTAAGAGGCACCTTGGCAGATACACAAATAGGCAGCGAATAGAGAGATACGGACTGTGTAGGGGTAAAGGTCTTTAGTTTAGAAAGGTGTCATTGTGTTGGTACAGGTTTGATGGGCTAAAGGACCTCTACCTGTGCTGCTCTGTTCTTCTTTATGCAGTGAAATACCAAATGATACATTTTGGTAGGACAAAGGATGAGAAGCAATAAAAATAAAGAATACAACAGCTTTCCCAGAGAAGCTAAGACTTGTCCATCTGTGCTATAACCATTTTATCATTGTATAAATTCTAACGCGGGTTCGGGGGGAGAGGAAGCTGGCTCTAACTGTATAGAAACCATTTCAAGAGGGCAGGTCATCAATTAAACCGACAGGGTCCTGGGCTTGGAGTGAACGTTAGCGTGAATATTCCTAAAACAGCCTTTATGAGAAAACTGTCCCCCAATCTGGGCATCACACCTTTAGGAAGGATGTGGAAGCTTCAGAGAGAGTGCAGAAAGGATTCAGAAGGAGGAATCTGGGTATGAGGGACTTCAGTGACAGAGACAGACTGCAGAAAATGTGTTCTCCTTCAAGGAGAAATGAAATGGAAATTTGACTGTGCACAGTACATCAAGAGAAACTGTCCCTGTTGGCAGATGTTTGCTGACTGGTATCTGCTGTTTGAGTGAGATACAAAATGAGTCATAAAACTGTTCGATCAGGTTAACACACAGTGTGACTCGGATCTGGAATGGCTGCTGGACACAAATTCAATCTTCAATGGTGACAATCACCACTGCCACCCTCCACCAGCACGACGGCGCGGACCCGACCCTCGGCGCGCGGCTTTTGGTTTGAAGTTATATGAGCTTTAACAGTGACTGTCACATTTCGGAAATGTTGGGCTCTGAGGGATTTAAACCTGTTCTCTCTCTCTCCTCTCCCTCAGCCTCCAAAGGATAGTAAATTCCTGCCAGCCTTTGTCATTGTTCGGATAGTGTTCATCCCTCTCTTCATGTTGTGTAACGTACATCCTCGCAAGCTACCTGTCTTCTTCCTACATGATGCTTGGTATATTGTCTTCATGATTCTCTTTGCCTTCTCCAATGGCTACCTGGCCAGTCTCTGCATGTGCTATGGACCCAAGTGAGTCTACCTTACCTCTCATACGGATGGGTAGGTGGATGGAGGGGAATGGGGAGGAGGTGGATAGGTGAGACTCGGTATATGGGGAGGAGGTGGATAGATGGGGGTGATGTTATGGGGAGGGTGGGTACGTGGGAGTAGGGATATAGGGAGGGTGGATAGGTGGGGATAAGAGGCATGGGGAGGATGTGGATAGGTGGGGGTGAGGATATGGGGAGGGTGGATCCCTCAATCCCATTTGCCCATATCCCTCAATCTCCTCCTGCCCCACATACTGCCCACATACCCATCTCTTCCCCTATCCTTCAATCCTATCTCCCCATGTTTGTTAAACCCACCTATCTCCCACCCCGCTGTGTGTGTGTCTTTGAGCTGGGTTTTCTATGAACAGGGGTGTGTTGATTTGAATAGAGAAGGGGTCTGTGATTGTGGATGGGATTTTTACTGATTGATTAATGATTTATCCCATTCCCTGACAGAAATGTGATTGCGAAGGATGCAGAGACAGCTGGAGCCATCATGTCCTTCTTCCTGTCCCTGGGGCTGGCGACGGGAGCCTGTCTATCATTCTTATTCCGTGGCCTGCTCTGACACAGGCCGAGCTCGGGAAATGTGGGATATTGGAAGCCGAGCTCGGGAAATGTGGGATATTGGAAGCCGAGCTCGGGAAATGTGGGATATTGGAAGCCGAGCTCTGCGTGCCCACATTCTGTTCGATGCTGTGTGTGTGATTAGTCATTCTATCTGCTCCAATCAGCTGTTGTTGTTGAGTGTGCCTCGTGTCGGAGAGAGGCTGAGGGCAAATCCCTCCCTCAGCCTACCTCCCTCCGTCTCACAGCTCCCTCCCTACCTCCTCACCCCCTCTCCCTATTCCTCCCCCTCCTCACTGCTCTCCTCTCTTCCTCCTCATACCCTCCCCCCCTCCACTCACCACCCCCCCTCCTCATCACCCTCCCTCTTTCCCTCCGCACCACTCTCTATCTTCACCACCCTTCCTCAGCACCCGCCCTCCCTCCAACTTCACCACCGTCACTCCATTCCCACTCTATTAATTCTCTCTCCTTCACTCTCTCCCTCCCACACTCTCTCCTTTTTCACTCTCTATTAATTCTCTCTCTCTCTCCCACACTCTCTCCTTTTTCACTCTCTATTAATTCTCCCTCCCTCTCTCTCTCCCACACTCTCTCCTTTTTCACTCTCTATTAATTCTCTCTCCTTCACTCTCTCCCACACTCTCTCCTTTTTCACTCTCTATTAATTCTCCCTCCTTCTCTCCCTCCCACACTCTCTCCTTTTTCACTCTTTATTAATTCTCCCTCCCTCTCTCTCTCCCACACTCTCTCCTTTTTCACTCTCTATTAATTCTCTCTCCTTCTCTCTCCTCCCACACTCTCTCCTTTTTCACTCTCTATTAATTCTCTCTCCTTCACTCCCTCCCACACTCTCTCCTTTTTCACTCTCTATTAATTCTCTCTCCTTCACTCCCTCCCACACTCTCTCCTTTTTCACTCTCTATTAATTCTCCCTCCCTCCTCTCTCCCACACTCTCTCCTTTTTCACTCTCTATTAATTCTCCCTCCCTCTCTCTCTCCCACACTCTCTCCTTTTTCACTCTCTATTAATCTCCCTCCCTCCTTCACTCCCTCCCACACTCTCTCCTTTTTCACTCTTTATTAATTCTCCCTCTCACTCCTCCCACACCTCTCCTTTTTCACTCTCTATAATTCTCCCTCCCTCCTCACTCCCTCCCACACTCTCTCCTTTTTCACTTATTATTCTCCCTCTCTCTCCTCCCACACTCTCTCTTTTTCACTCTCTATTATTTCTCCCTCTTTCACTCCCTCCCACACTCTCTCCTTTTTCACTTTTATTAATTCTCCCTCTCTTCACTCCCTCCCACACTCTCTCCTTTTTCACTCTCTATTAATTCTCCCTCCTTCACTCCCTCCCACACTCTCCCTTTTCACTCTCTATTAATTCTCCCTCTCTCACTCCCTCCCACACTTCTCCTTTTTCACTCTCTATTAATTCTCCCTCCTTCACTCCCTCCCACACTCTCTCCTTTTTCACTCTCTATTAATTCTCCCTCCTTCACTCTCTTCCACACTCTCTCCTTTTTCACTCTCTATTAATTCTCCCTCCTTCACTCTCTCCCACACTCTCTCCTTTTTCACTCTCCATTAATTCTCCCTCCTTCACTCTCTCCCACACTCTCTCTCCTTTTTCACTCTCCATTAATTCTCTCTCCTTCACTCTCTCCCACACTCTCTCCTTTTTCACTCTCTATTAATTCTCCCTCCCTTTCTCACTCCCACTCCTTCCCTTTTTTCTCTGGATTCCCCTCACTGCAGAGTAAGCCTCCCAGCTGTAGGTTTGAAGTGTGTCTGACTCCCTTCTCTGTTGCCCCTCGCCCCTCTGGATTGCCCTCCACCGGAGCAGCAGTGTGAGTGGTTTATGGAGGGAGAGGTGGAGGCGTGTGAAAGGAAGCCGGTTTGGACAGTCCTGATAGCCAGGACTCCTACCTTCTCAGAGACGCTCCAAGCGAACCCCTCTGGGCGTTGGCTGGGAGGGGTGAAGGGAGGGATGTCTTGCTGCTTGTGGTGGTCAGTCTCAGTATGGTTCTCACACTGGTAGAGTGCCCACTGCACAGCGGGTATATTTTCTAATTCTATGCTGCTGGCAAGGCTAACACTTGTCCATTGCTAATTGCCCCTTGAGAAGGTAGACGATGAAAGGACATCACACAAAGCAGTGCCAATACCCTCCCTCCTGCCACCCACTCTGCCCTCCTCTTGATCACTCTGGTGGGTCCCATGACCTGGGCACTGTCCAAAGAACAAGGTGTGCCAAACAGCCCTATCTGCCAGCACCCCGTGGGTGGAGTTGTGTGGGCTCCCGAAATGGACTAGCACTTATTAATCCTTCTACAATGAACGAGGGTGTGGTAAATTCTGACAGTATTAAACAATATTCTAAACCGACATGTATCAAACCAAACTTCCCCGGCTCTGTAGACCAGAGGAGAGAATTTTAGCAATAACTCTTTCAAATAATTTTAGTACATTGTATATATTTTTATGCTCCATATATAAATGTATATGTTAAAATACAGCATATAATCTCATCTTTGCTGGTGCTGTCCTGTGGATTTGTAAACCTTCCATTTCTCTACACAGCAAGGCAGGTACAATAACAGCTTTCTGCATTCAGAAATTTCTCAAACAGTCCCTACCACAAGAATCCCAAAATATTTAATCAGAACATTAGTGACAGCAGGGATATTAAAATAGGGAGAGGAGAGCAGATGGTTGAGCAAGGGATAAGAGTGAGTGGGACAAAGTGTGAAACAAATTGTAATGAATAATTCTGATTTGGTCACTGTCCTGATATCAGTCTCAATTCCAGTTTGAGACATTGGGAGTGACCATGCTTTCTTCCCAGGAATCAGTGTTTTAATTAGGAGCCTACAGGACCCTCCTCCATCTCGGGAAGGACACTGGGGGTGAAAACCCAACAGGAATATTCTCCAGTCAATAGTTCCAGCTAGGAGGGTGGTGACTATTGAAGGAAGGCACCTCTAACTTGGTGCATTCTCTGCAATCTTGGGGAAATGAAATCTAGCACGTTAGATGAATGAATTTGATTTAGTAACTCTTACTGAGATGTGGGACTATATTTTCCTTTTGTGATAAGTGGATTTGATGCTGATCCTGAACTCAGTTTTGGCCTCTTTACCAGAGCAACTTTGTGTGAGGCAGCCTCCTAATTGGCTCATTTACCATCCAATAAAATAACAATCAGGCCATCACTAATGGAATCAGACCATCCCAGGAATAAGCTGTGACCTGCACGATCCCTGTGTCCTGGCTCGATTGAGTATGGAGGTTCTGATTGGATTCCTGCTGGGGGACAGCTGGAGCCTGCCCACAGGGAGGAGGCGGAGGAGGGTAGCGAGGACTCATTGGGAACTTGTCAGGGTTTTAATCATCCTTTTTAATTGGTCTATTAATTAGCCTAATCGACAACAAGCTGCTGCCTCGGGTGTGTTGACAACATCTTTGGTAAGACACATTACCCAGCTAACCTGCCACCTCCTAACCCAGGTCAGCTGCCTGAACCCTGGAGGGTAGCAAATGGGTAAAAAGGGCTGTAGGGAAAAGCCTGGGAAGTACAGGCCAGTGAGCCTCACATCTGTGGTGGGTAAATTGTTGGAAGGTATTTTGAGAGACAGGATCTACAGGCATTTAGAGACACAAGGACTGATTAGAGACAATCAGCATGGTTTTGTGAGTGGAAAATCATGTCTCACAAATTTAATGGAGTTTTTTGAAGGGGTGACCAAGAAGGTAGATGTGGGCAGTGCAGTTGATGTTGTCTACGTGGATTTTAGCAAGGCCTTTGACAAGGTACAACATGGTAGGTTGTTGCATAAGATTAAATCTCACAGGATCCAGGGTGACATATCTAAATGAATACAAAATTGGCTTGTTAACAACAAAAGACAGAGTTTGGTTGTAGAGAATTATTTTTCAAACTGGAGGCCTGTGACCAGCTGTGTGCCTCAGGGATCAGTGCTGGGTCCACTAATTTGTCATTTATATTAATGATTTGGATGAGAATATAGGGGACATGGTTAGTAAGTTTGCAGAGGACACCAAGATTGGTGGCATAGCGGACAGTGAAGAAAGTTATCTCCAATTGCAATGGGATCTTGATCAATTGGGCCAGTGGGCTGACAAATGGCAGATGGAGTTTAATTTAGATAAATGTGAGGTGATGAATTTTGGTTGATTGAATCAGGACAGGACTTACTCAGGTAATGGTAGGGGATTGGGGAGAGTTACAGAACAAAGAGATCTTGGGGTACAGGTTCATAGATCCCTGAAAGTGGAGTCACAGGTGGACAGAGTTTATTTATTAGTCATAAGTAAGGCTTACATTAACACTGCAATGAAGTTGCTGTGAACTCACTCTAGTTGCCACAGTCCAGCGTCTGTTTGGGTCAATGCCCTTAACCAGCATGTCTTTCAGAATTTGGGAGGAAACTGGAGCACCCAGAGGAAACCCACGCAGACATGGAGAGAACATGCAAACTCTACACAGACAGTCACCCAAGCTGGGAATCGAACCCAGGTCCCTGGTGCTAACCATTGTGCCACCAGGCCACAGAGTGGTGAAGAAGGCATTCGGCATGCTTGGTTTCATCGGTCAGAATATTGAATACAGGAGTTGGGACGTCTTGTTGAAGTTGTACAAGACATTGGTAAGGCCACACTTGGAATACTGTGTACAGTTCTGGTCACCCGATTATAGAAAGGATATTATTAAACTGGAAAGAATGCAGAAAAGATTTATTAGGATGCTACCGGGATTTGATGGATTGAGTCATAAGGAGAAGCTGATTTGGATTGTATCCAAAGAGGCAACTAAAAGAGTTTCACAATATAACTTCATTGAAAGGTTAACATAAGCCTACTTGTAATATTAACAAACTTTTTTTTAAATAAATTAACTTACCTCGGGGATCCGCTGTCTAGATTCCAGGGAGCAGTCAGAGGGTGGAGCAGAGCAACACAGTGGGTATAAAACTCTATTACAAATAGAACATTACAGCACAGTATAGGCCCTTCGGCCCTTGATGTTGTGCCAAGCTATGTCCAATCCCAAGATAAAGTTATCCCACTCCCTATCATTCTGGTGTGCTCCATGAACCTACCCAATAACCGCTTGAAAGTTCCTAAAGTGTCTGATTCCACTATCACAGCAGGCAGTGCATTCCACACCCCAACCACTCTGAGTGAAGCATCTATCTCTCACCTGATGAAGCACTCTGAAAGCTCATGACTCCAAATAAACCTGTTGAATTTTAACCTGGTGGTGTGAGACCTCTTATTGTCCCCACTCAGTCCAACAGCAGCATCTCCACATCAGGCAGCGTGTCGTAATGACTATTGGCCGGTGGCTCTGATATTGATCATTAGGAAGTGCTTTGAAAGGTTAGTCACAACACGAATCAATTCCAGCCTCCCGGACTACCTGGATCCACTACGGTTTGTCTTACACTGCAACACAGCCCACAGCAGACACCATCTCCCTGGCCCTGCACTCAACCCTGGAACAAAGAACAAAACAGCACGGGAAACAGGCCCTTCGGCCCAACGAGCCCGCGCCGCCACCCTGATGTTCCCATCTCTACCCGTGATCCCTGTTCATCTAGATAACAAGGACACCTATGTTAGACTCCTATTTACTGACTACAGCTCAGCCTTCAACACCATTATTCCCACAAAACTCATCTCCAAACTCCGTGTCCTGGGCCTCAGCAGCTCCCTCTGTGATTGGATCCTGAATTTCCTAACTCACAGACCACAATCAGTAAGGAAAGGCAACAACAACACCTTCACCCACAAGGCTGTGTTCTCAGCTCTTTTCTATACTCCTTATACACCTGTGACTGTGTGGCCAAATTCCCCTCCAATTCAAGTTTGCTAATGACACCACCACATTGGGTCGGATCTCAAACAATGTCAAGACAGATACAGGAATGAGATCGAGAATCTGGTGAACTGGTGCAGCAACAATAATCTCTCCCTCAATGTCAACAAATCAAAGGAGATTGTCACATCTACATCAATGGGGACAAAGTAGAAAAGGTTGAAGCTTCAGGTTTTAGGTGTCCAGGTCACCAATAATCTGTCCTGCTTCCCCCCATGTTGACTCTATAGTTAAGAAATCCCACCAATGCCTCTACTTTCTCAGAAGACTCAGGAAATTTGGCATGTCCTCTACAACTCTCACCAATTTTCACGAGAACAATAGAAAGCGTTCTTTCTGGTTGTATCACAGCTCGGTCTGGGCTCCTGCACTGCCCAAGACCGCAAGGAACTACAAAAGGTTGCTGAATGTAGCCCAATCCATCACACAAACCAGCCTCCCATCCATTGACTCTGTCTACACTTCCCACTGCCTTGGAAAAGCAGCCAGTATAATTAAGGACCCCACGCACCCCGGACATTCGCTCTTCCACCTTCTTCCTTGGAGAAAGAGCTACAAAAGTCTGAGGTCATGTACCAACTAACTCAAGAACAGCTTCTTCCCTGCTGCTGTCAGACTTTTGAATGGACCCATCTTGCATTAAGATGATCTTTCTCTCCACCCTAACTATGACTGTAACTCTACATTCATACCCTCTTCTTTCCTCCTCTATAAACAGTATGCTATGTCTGTATAGCATGCAAGAAAGAATACTTTTCACTGAATGTTAAAACACATGACAATAATAAATCAAATAAACCTGTTGATCTTTAACCTGGTGTTGTGAGACTTCTTACTAAGGTTTTATATCGCTGTAACATGATTTCCCAACTCTTGTACTCAGTTCCCCGGCTGATGAAGGTGAGCATGCCGTATGCTTTCCTTATCACATTGGCCACCTGTGTTGTCACTTTTAGAGATCTATGGACCTGAACACCCAGATCCCTCTGTATGTTGATGTTCCTGAGGGTTCTGCCATTTGAAGTATAATCACGCCTAAATTTGATTCTTGAAAATACGTCACTCAGATTTATTCAGACTAAATTTGCCATTTCTGTGCCAAAGTTTCCAATCTATCCATATCCTGTTGTATCATCTGACAATCCCCGGCACTATCAACAACTCCATCAATCTTCGAGTCATCAGATTCCTTCACATTTTCCTCCAGATCATTTATATCTACAAATAGCAGAGGTCCCAGCACTGATTCTATATCCATTCAGCCAGCCCATCCCTAATCCCATCTGATTTTAGTTTGTGTAGCAGTCCGCTCTGTGGGACTAAAGTCCATGTAAACTACATCCACAGCCCTTCCCTCAACAATTATCTTTGTCACCTCTTCAATAAAACTCTGTCAAATTGATGAGACCATGACCTTGCCCATTACAAACCCATACTGCCTGTCACTAACTAGACCATTTTCCTCTATGTATCCTGTTCCTCAATATCTTCTCCAAAAACTTCCCCAGCACCTACGTCAGGCTCACGGTATATAATTTCCTGCTGATTATCCCTGCTTCCTTTCTTAAATAAGGGAACAACATTGGTTATTCTCCAGTTATCTGGAACCTCACCTGTCCCACAGGACTAGATACCGTGGGGAGAATCCTCACAGACGCTCACCCAAGCCAGGAATCGAACCCGGATCATAGAGTCAGAGAGGTTTATAGAGTGGAAACAGGCCCTTCAGCCCAACTTGTCAATGCTGCTTTTTTTTTAAAACACCTAAGCTAATCCCAATTGCCCACATTTGGCCCATATCCCTCTATACTCATCTTACCCATGTAACTGTCTAAATGCTTTTTAAAAGATAAAATTGTACCCACCTCCACTACTGCCTCTGGCAGCTCGTTCCAGACACTCACCACCCTCTGTGTGAAAAAATTCCTCTCTGAACATTTTTTATCTCCCCTCTCACCTTAAACCTATAGTTTTAGACTCCCCTACCTTTGGGAAAAGATATTGATTATCTCACTGATCTGTGCCCCTCATTATTTTATAGACCTCTATAAGATCACCCCTCAGCCTCTTACACTCCAGAGAAAAAAGTCCCAGTCTATCCAGCCTCTCCTTATAACTCAATCCATCAAATCCCAGTAGTGTTTGAATAAATCTTTTCTGCAATCTTTCTAGTTTAATAATATCCTTTCTATAATCGGGTGACCAGAACTGCACACAGTATTCCAAGTGTGACCTCAACAATGTTCTGTACAACTTCAACAAGACATCCCAACTCCTGTATTCAATATTCTGACCAATTAGTGGTGCAAAACTAGGGATCAGGAGGTTTGCGGGTCTGGAGGAGGTTCCAGGGAGGAGGATTGTCATGGGCAGAACCAAAGCAATAACCAAAAGAGAAAATGCTGGAAAATCTCAGCATGTCTGGCAGCATCTGGCAGGTGAGGTCCCAGAGGACTGGAGGATTGCAAATGTAGTACCGTTGTTTAAAAAGGGTCAGAGGGATAACCCAGGGAACTATAGGCCGGTGAGCTTGACTTCAGTTATAGGTAATCTAATGGAGAGGATCCTCAGGGACAGGATGTATGAGCATCTGGAGCGCTGCGATCTGATCAGGGATACGCAGCATGGCTTCGTTAAGGGGAGGTCGTGCCTTACAAATCTAGTGGAATTTTTTGAAGAGGTGACAAAAATGGTTGATGAAGGACAAGCCGTTGATGTCGTCTACATGGATTTCAGTAAGGCGTTTGACAAGGTTCCCCATGGGAGGCTGATAAAAAAGGTGAAGGCGCATGGGATACAGGGCCAGGTATGTAGATGGGTTGAGAACTGGCTTGGGAGGAGGAGACAGCGGGTATTAGTGGAAGGCTCTTTTTCCAACTGGAGGTCTGTCACTAGTGGTGTGCCACAGGGCTCTGTACCAAGACCCCTTCTATTTGTGGTGTATATAAATGACTTGGAAGAGGGGTAGGTGGTGTGATCAGCAAATTTGCTGATGACACTAAGATGATTGGATTGGCGGGTACTGAGGAGCAGTGCCTGGCAATACAACATGACATAGATAGGCTGGTAGATTGGGCAGATAGATGGCAAATGGAATTTAATCTGGATAAATGCGAGGTGATGCATTTTGGCCGGAATAATGTAGAGGGGAGTTATAGGATAAAAGGTAAAACTATCCGGAGTATAGAGATGCAGAGAGACCTGGGGGTGCAGGTTCACAAGTTTCTGAAGGTGTCAGTACAGGTGGAGAATGTGATAAAGAAAGCGTATGGTATGTTAGCCTTCATAGGAAGGGGTATAGAATACAAGAGTAGGAGTCTGATGTTGCAGATGTATAGAACGTTGGTTAGGCCTCATCTGGAGTACTGCGTCCAGTTCTGGTCGCCGTACTACAGGAAGGATGTAGAGGCCCTGGAGAGAGTGCAGAGGAGATTTACCAGGATGCTGCCTGGTATGGAAGGGCTGTCTTACGAGGAAAGATTGAACACACTGGGGTTGTTTTCCCTTGAAAGACGTCGGCTGAGAGGGGATCTATTAGAGGTATATAAGAGTATGAGGGGTATAGATAGAGTAAATGGTGGTAAGCTTTTTCCACCATTAGAAATGGATAGAACGAGGGGTCATGGCCTTAGGGTGAGGGGGGCTATGTATAAGACGAATATTAGAGGGCAGTTTTTCACACAAAGGGTAGTGGGGTGTGGAATGCACTGCCGAGTAAGGTGGTGGGAGCAGGCACGCTAGGGTTGTTTAAGGGTCTCTTGGACAGCCACATGAGCGGTCTGCAGATAGAGGGATATAGTAGGACTGTTTTAATATCCTATTTGTTTCCACAGGATGTTCGGTCCACCTTGTTGACCAACAAGGTGCATGCATTCGGCAGGTCGTGCAAGGGCTGCTCTTGGATGTTACTTCAGGAGTGGTCTAGTGCTTCACGTCGTTAGTGTATGCTTAAACTGGACCATCAGATGGGCAACATGACAGCTCAGGGACTATCGCTGTTGCTGTGCAGACACATGGATTTGGGCCTGTGTCTGCGGGAGTTTGCGCGTTCTCCCCGTGGTTGTGTGGGTTTTCTCCGGGTGCTCCAGTTTCCTCCCACATCCTAAAAATCTGCTCTTAGGCTGATTGGGTAACAAGTTGGTCCCTATCTGTCATTAAGATATTAGGACGGCGGCGCGGGCTTGTTGGACTGAAGGGCCTGTTTCCCGTGCTGTGTTGTTCTTTGCTCTTTGTTCTCTCTGTGAGGAGAGAAACGAGCTGATGTTTCACGTCCAGGTAACCCGTTGTCAGAACTTTGATGAAGGGTTGTCTGGACTGTAAACATCAGCTCTTTTTTCTTCTCACGGATGCTGCCAGACCCGCTGAGATTTTCCAGCATTTTCCCTTTTGGTTTCAGATTCCAGCATCCGCAGTAATTTGCTTTCGTCCAATATGAGTAATATTTGAGCAGGACAAGCATTTGAAGTGTTGCTGGAGTGAGCTGACCGAGGTCAGAGAGCCGGTGGTCCTGTCAAACACAGAGGGCAGGCCTTGGGCTGGACTGAGTGGCTGGGTAATCAGATCGGGGGCGGGGGAGGGGTAACAGGTATGTGGACAGGGGAGGTCAGCAGCACGTGGGCTGAAGCAGGCACAGAGGTGGGTGATAGATGGTGACGTGGCTGAACTGGAGGCTCCTGTCGCTCACTCCTGCCTTCCAGCTCTCAGTCTCCTGTCCAATACAGACTCAGTACACGACTGCCCCTCAGTGGCAGAGAGGACACATTACGACATTGCAGCAAAGCCGGACATTGGCCTCATTTCATCTTTGGTGGTATCTCAGACGCAGAGAGAGAGAGAATGCCCAGGATTTCACATCTTGAGGGTCATTTTAAACAGCTCTGTGCTCCTGAGGAGGTGACCTGATCAAAATTTGTAAGATTTTAATTGGGATTCGGCAAAACGTTTCAAGGGCAAATAATTTCCCAAGGTGAGGGTCCCAGTTTCCTGGGGTTACGGGGTCATGAGTTAAAGGGGAGAGAGGAGAATTGGTTGAGGGGAAGATAGTGTCCACGAGATTCAAACACAGCAGAAAGGTTTTCAGTCCAGCCCACTCATTCCCCAGTGCAGCCAGTGCGAGCCTGTGGGTGTAAACCTCACGAGTTGTGGCAGTGTGTTCGGCAAACGCTGTTATTTGTGGGCTGGAATCTCCTTTCTCCTGAATTGGGAGCTTTAAGCCAGGAGTTTCTCCAAAACCCACAACGTGCCTCAAGGATGAAAATTCAGGCCCCTCCTCCTCAGGAGTATGAGGTCTTAAAATAATGAGGGGCACATTTCAGCAAGATATTAATATCTTTTCCCAAAGGTAGGGGAGTCTAAAACTAGAGGGTACAGGTTTAAGATGAGAGGGGAGAGATAGAAAAGTGTCCAGAGGGGCAATTTTTTCACCCAGAGGGTGGTGAGTGTCTGGAACAAGCTGCCAGAGGTAGTAGTAGAGGCGGGTACAATTTTGTCTTTTAAAAAGCATTTAGACAGTTACATGGGTACGATGGGTATCGAGGGATATGGGGCCAATGCGGGCAATTGGGATGAACTCAGGGGTTTAAAAAAAAGGGCGGTATGGAGAAGTTGGGCCGAAGGGCCTGTTTCCATGCTGTAAACCTCTGTGACTGTATGACACTAGCATACAGTGAAAAATATTGTTTCTTGTGTGATAATACAAAGCATACCGTTCATAGAGAAGGAAACAGTAGAATGTAGCGTTTGCCAAATCTGTAAGAAATTGAATCAAATCATTGTTAGAGCATTGAAAAGAGTTAGAGTGAAGTTTTAGAAGCATAGGATGAGAGTAAAGGATGGAACTAAAAGGGCACAGCTTGCAAGGAGTCCCCTCACTCCAATTTCTAAAATCACCATGATTTCTAAACTCCAGAGAGCACAGGCCCAGCTTCCTGAGCCTTTCCCTGTAGGACAAGCTCCTCATCCAGTGAATCTTTGTGGCACTGTCTCCACTACAAGCAGATCCTTAGAAACGGAGACTGAAACTGCACACAGTGCTCCAGTTAGAGTCTCACCAAAACCCTGTACAATCCAGCAAGTCTTTATTCCGAGACTCTAATCACCTTACAGTAAAGGTCAGTATGCCACTGCTTTCCAAATTACTCACTAACTTTCTGCATTCCTTTTATAAGCATCTTATCAAAATATTCAACTTTTCTTATGATCAAAATAAAGAACCTTACCCTTGCCTTTATTCTATTCTATCTGCTGGAGACCATTAGATAATAAGATGTAGGAGGAGAAGGCTGTTTAACCCATTCACTCTGCTCCACCTTACAATGCAATAATGATCAATCTGATCTAATCCTCAGCTTCACTTTCCCACCTTTTCCCATAACCCTCGATTCCTTTACTATCTATCGATCCTCTGTGATAAAAATTCACTACTCTCTGAAAGGAGAAATTTCTCTTCGTCTCTGAGGTGATGCCTTTGGTCCTACACTCTGTCACAAGGAAAACCTCTCAGCATCGACGCTGTCAGGCCCTGTGAAAATCTCCTCCCATTCCGCTAAACCCCAAGGAGCACACACCCAATCTACTGAATCTTTCCTCACAACAAAATCCCCCCATTGTCAGAATCAACCGAGTGAACATTCCCTGTAAAATTGAGCTGGATTTTCTTCCTGAACTCCTCTCAAGAGTAAAGATCACACTCACACACACTCACTCACACACACTCACACACTCACTGACTCTCTCTCTCTCTCACACACGCACACACACAACACATTCATACACACACACACTCACACACCACACTCACTGACTCTCTCTCTCTCTCACACACACACACACAAATTCATACACACTCACAAATTCATACACACACACACACTCACTGACTCCTCTCTCACACACACACACACTCACTGACTCTCTCTCTCTCTCTCCACGCACAACACACACAAATTCATACACAATCACACAAATTCATACACACTCAACACACCCTGACTCTCTCTCTCTCTCTCACGCACACACACACACAAATTCATACACAATCACACAAATTCATCAACACACTCACACACACTCACTGACTCTCTCTCTCACACACACACACACTCACTGACTCTCTCTCTCACACACACACACACTCACTGACTCTCTCTCTCTCACACACACACACTCACACACACACACACACACGCACACACTTACACACACCCTCACTATCTGCAAAATTTCTCCTTCACTGGGCTCAGTAAGACTTTGTTCTTCCTGTTATTAATCTTCATCCCCCATAGCCCCAATGGTTCCGATTGCAAACCTGACTCACCAGGCTCCGGCCCAGCATACAGGAGATCCAGAAACTCAGCTAACGTTCGAATCTCGCCACAGCAGATTCGAATTCAGTAAAAAATATCCACAATTACAAATCTACTGCTGACCATGAAACCATTGTCAATTATCGGGAAAACCCACCTGGTTTACTAATGACCCTTTAGGGAAGGAACTCTGTTGTCCTTACCCAGTCTGTCACTCCAGAGCTACAGCAATGAGGTTCACCCTCAACTTCTTTTTACTCATTCATGGGGCATCGCTGGTTGGCCATCCCAGGTTATCTTTGAACTGCTAGGCCATTTCAGAGGGCAGCTGAGAGCCAATCACAGCGCCCAGGGGCTGTGAGGCCTCTTCGTTGTTCCACCAATCAGTAAGGATAGACATTGACACTTCCTTCACGAATACCCTCCTCTATAACCCCACAAAGCTGTGTGCTCAGCAACTTATTAAACTCCTTATACACCAGGGGCTGTGCGATTAAATTCCCTTCCAACTCAATCTTTCAGTTTGCTGATGACATGAAGACTAGCACAAGGGGACATAGCTTTAAATTAAGGGGTGGTGGTTATAGGACGGATGTCAGAGGTAGGTTCTTTACCCAGAGGGTGGTAAGGGTATGGAATGCCCTGCCTGCTGCAGTTGTAGATGCGCCAAGTTTGGTGGCGTTTAAGAGGTTAGTAGATAAGTTTATGGATGAAAAGGGAATGGTTTAGGTTAGAGGGTCATTGCTTTTTCTTAATTGGTTGGCGCAACATCAAAGGCCGAAGGGCCTGTTCTGCGCTGTAATGTTCTATGTTCTATGACACCACCATAGTGGGTCAGACCTCAGACAAGGACGAGACGGAGTAGAGGAAAGAATCCGGTGAACTGGTGCAGCGACAATAATCTCTCCCTCAATGTTAGTAAAATGAAGGAGATAGTCATCGACTTAGGAAGTGTAGTGGAGGACACGCCTCTGTCTATATCAGCGATGATGAAGCGTAGATGGTCGAGAGCTTTATGTTTTGAGGTGTCCAGATCACCAACAATTACTAAGGATATTAAGGACTTGGTTAGGAAGAAAAGAAAGGCGTATGTTAGGTCGAAGCAGCTGGGAACGGAGACAGCGTTGAAGGAATATAGAGAGAGTAGGAGGGAGCTCAAACAGGGAGTTAGAAGGGCTAAAAGGGAGCATGAAATGGTTTTGGCGGAAAGGATTAAGGAAAATCCAAAGGCTTTTTACTCCTATGTTAGGAATAAAAAGGTGGTTAAAGGAAAAATCGGACCTCTTAGGGACAGAGGAGGGGAACTGTGCTTAGAGCCTGAGAGAGTGGCGGAGATCCTGAATGAATACTTTGCATCGGTATTCACGAAGGAGAGGGGTTTGTTGACAGCTCCTGACTCTGAGGGAGCTGTGGACCAGTTGAGGGAGATATCCATACCGAGGGAGGAAGTGTTAGAGCTTCTAGATAGCATTAAAATTGATAAATCTCCAGGGCCTGATGGCATTTATCCCAGGCTGCTTAGGGAGGTACGAGGTGAAATTGTTGGTCCTCTGACACAAATCTTTGTCTCTTCTTTGGACACAGGTGAGGTCCCAGAGGACTGGAGAATAGCTAATGTTGTACCGTTGTTTAAAAAGGGTAGTAGGGATAACCCTGGAAATTATAGGCCGGTGAGTTTGATGTCAGTGGTAGGGAAGCTGTTGAAGGGGATTCTTAGAGATAGGATGTATAGGCACTTAGAGCATTGTGATCTTATTAGGGATATGCAGCATGGATTTGTTAAGGGGAGGTCGTGCCTTACAAATCTGGTAGAATTTTTTGAGGAGGTGACGAAAACGGTGGACGAAGGGCGAGCCGTTGATGTTGTCTATATAGAACATAGAACATTACAGCGCAGTACAGGCCCTTCGGCCCTCGATGTTGCGCCGGCCACTGGACCCTCTAACCTAAACTATTCCAATATCATCCATATGCCTATCCACCGAACATTTGAATGCCCCCAAAGTAGGCGAGTCCACAACTGCTGCAGGCAGGGCATTCCACGCCCTCACCACCCTCTGTGTAAAGAACCTGCCTCTGACATCCGTCCTATAACTACCACCTCTTAATTTAAAGTT
The DNA here is from genome assembly GCA_024679065.1 of Sphyrna mokarran. Taxonomy (NCBI): domain Eukaryota; kingdom Metazoa; phylum Chordata; class Chondrichthyes; order Carcharhiniformes; family Carcharhinidae; genus Sphyrna; species Sphyrna mokarran. The sequence continues at coordinate 1,806,446 of JAGIQG010000005.1, forward strand.
ATGTCCCCTCGTGTTGGTCATCACCATCCGAGGAAAAAGGCTCTCACTATCCACCCTATCCAATCCTTTGATCATCTTATACGCCTCAATTAGGTCACCGTGTAACCTTCTTCTCTCTAATGAAAATAACCTCAGGTCCCTCAGCCTTTCCTCATAAGGCCTTCCCACCATACCAGGCAACATCCTGGTAAACCTCCTCTGCACCCTTTCCAATGCTTCCACATCTTTCTTATAATGCGGCGACCAGAACTGTACGCAATACTCCAAGTGCGGCCGCACCAGAGTTTTGTACAGTTGTAACATAACCTCACGGCTCTTAAATTCAATCCCTCTACCAATAAAAGCTAACACACTGTAAGCCTTCTTAACAACTTTATGTATTTCAGTAAGGCATTTGACAAAGTCCCTCATGGGAGGTTAGTCGAGAAGGTCAAGGCTAATGGGATACAAGGACAGGTAGCTAATGGATAAGTAACTGGCTTGGTAAATGGAGACAGAGAGTAATAGTGGAAGGGTGTTTTTCTAGCTGGAGGTCGGTCACTAGTGGTGTGCCGCAGGGCTCGGTACTGGGACCTCTTCTATTTGTAATAAATATAAATGACTTGGAAGAGGGAGTAAGTGGAGTGATCAGCAAGTTTGCAGACGATACAAAGATGGCTGGACTTGCGGATAGTGAGGAGCATTGTCAGGCAATGCAGCAGGACATAGATAGGCTGGTAGCTTGGGCAGATAGATGGCAGATGGAATTCAATCCTGATAAATGTGAGGTGATGCATTTTAGGAGAAAGAATGTAGGGGGGAGGTATATGATAAAGGGTAGACCTATTAAGAGTATAGAAACGCAGAGGGACCTGGGGGTGCAGGTGAACAAGTCTCTGAAGGTGGCAGAGCAAGTGGAGAAGGTTGTGAAGAAAGCATATAGTATGCTAGCCTTTATAGGAAGGGGTATAGAGTACAAGAGCTGGCCTTTAATGTTGCAGTTGTATAAAACGTTGGTTAGACCTCATTTGGAATACTGCGTCCAGTTCTGGTCGCCTTACTACCGGAAGGACGTGGAGACTCTGGAGAGAGTGCAGAGGAGGTTTACCAGGATGCTGCCTGGTATGGAAGGTCTGAGTTACGAGGAGAGGTTAGGCAAATTGGGACTGTTTTCCTTAGAAAGACGTAGACTTAGAGGAGATCTGATGTACAAGATTATGAGGGGTATAGATAGAGTAAACAGGGTTAAGCTTTTTCCTAGGATGGACTCGAATAGCACGAGGGGTCACGGGCTTAGGGTGAGGGGGTAAGGTATAATTTGGATGCTAGAGGGAGTTTTTTCACACAGAGGGTGGTGGGGGTATGGAATGCGCTGCCAAGTAAAGTGGTGGAGGCAGGTACTGGAGTTATTTAAGAAATACTTAGATGGGCACATGAACAGAATGGGAATGGAGGGGTATAGAAAACTGATTTAAAATAGGGATCATGAGCCTTGGGAGTCCCTGGGAAGTGTGTAAATAGATGATGATATTGATGTACTTGTTTTTATCCTACAGGTGCTTTGGTCCACCTTGTTGTCTAACGAGGGGCATACACGCGATGGGTCGTGAGAGGGCTGCTCTTGGATTTTTTTTCGAGAGTATCCTAGTGCTTCATGTCGTTAGTGTACGCTTGACCTGGACCATTTGATGGGCAACACACAGCTCAGTGACTATCGCTGTGCTGTGCAGATACTGGATTTGGGCCTGTTCTGTGGGAGTTTGCGCATTCTCCCCGTGCTTGCGTGGGTTTTCTCCGGGTTGCTCGGTTTCCTCCCACATCCCAAAGATGTGCTCTTAGGCTAATTGGCAAAACAAATTCTCCCTAAATTGTCTCAAATTGGTTTTTAATCCATAGATCTATAAACATGGACAGGGATCGCGGGTAGAGATGGGAACATCGGGGTGGCGCGCGGGCTCGTTGGGTTGAAGGGCGTTTTCCCGTGCTGTTTTGTTCTTTGTTCTAACCTGTCCCTGCTCCCCCCCCCCCCCCCCCCCCCCCCCCCCCCCCACCCCCCATGCTAACACGATAGTTAAGAAAGGGAGACTGAGGAAATCTGGTACATCCACCAGGACTCTCACTATTGCACCATAGAAAGCATCTTTTCGGGATGTGTCACAGATTGGTATGGCTCCTACTCTGATCCCACACACCCTGGATATTCACTCTTCAACCTTCTTCCATCAGGAAAAAAATACGAAAGTCTGAGGTCACGTTCCAACCGAGTCAAGAACAGCTTCTTCCCTGCTGCTGTCAGACTTTTGAATGGACCCACTGTATATTACACTGATCTTTCTCTGCACGCTGCCTGTAACACGGTATCCTGCACCCCCTCCTTCCCTTCTCCCCTATGTACTCTCTGAACAGTATGTGCTGTCTGTGTAGCGCACAAGAAAACAACACTTTTCACTGTATGCCAACAGATGTGAGAAGAATAAATCAAATCAGAGACCGTTTCACTCCCTCACATGATGCTGATAGACTCACTAAGCAGCACATCAGCAGCAATCGTGGCTAAGGACAGCTACTGGAGGTTCAGCTTCAGGTGGAATCTGCATTCAAACCCATTCGGTTGATGGGAATTTTCCAAACTGCATTCGGGTGGTGGAGGGGGCACATACAGGGACTTCACGGAGCACATCCAGCTCTGGAGTCACACCTGGAAAGTTTTACAACACCAATTTTAAATCCAACCAATTTATTTGATAGTAAATCCGCAAGCTTTCGACTTTACAGCCTTCGTCAGGCATTTGCCTGAAAGCTCGCGGATTTACTATCAAATAAATTGGTTGGATTTAAAATTCGTGTTGTAAAACTTTACTGAGTTTACCCCCGTCCAACGCCGGCATCTCTACATCATCACACCTGGAGCCAGTGGGAGATAAGGGAAGATCACCGCGTACGTCAGGAGATCAGAGCCTTGCCTGGGTAACTGCTTCAGTCCCTCAGCTACAGGAGAAATCACTGCTAACTCTCAGCAAGCTCGGGCCTGTACTGCACTCTTCTGTTACGCTGTGTCTGCAAAGAAAGGCTGCTTTCATAAACCAGATCTCTTTTATATCTCAGAAGCAATCACCCAAAGAGATTTTGCCTTGCACAGTGACTGTCGTTGGAGTTTTTAAAAATAGTTTTTAAAATCTAAATGACGTTATGGAATGTTTGGGAGAATTAGCCCTGAAGGTAATGAAATGATCTGGAAAGTCAGTGATACAGTGTAAAGTTATTGTCTAATTAAGGATATGTCTATTTTATTGTATTATTACTTATTTTGTTCCTTTATACACATCTATTTTATTCCATTAGAGAATGCATACAGTACGAAAGAGACCCATGTGAGCCTGCACTAACTCTCTGACAGAGTATCTCCCCCAGCCCTTTTCCTCATACTTCCTGTCAAACAGCTCCCATGACTAATCCACAGAACCTATCCCCACTGTGGGACTCTGAGGGGAGAGTTGGCATGGCCAATCCACCTAACCTAATCATCTTTGGACTGGGACAGGAAACCAGAGCCTCCGGAGAAAACCCACACAGACACGGGGAGAAGGTATAAATGTCACACAGACAGTTACCAAAGACCAGAATGGAACCTGGGTCCCCTGGCACTGTGAGACAGCAGTGTGAATCACTGTGTCACCGTGCTGCCCCGGGTCCCGGGCACTGTGAGACAGCAGTGTGAATCACTGTGTCACCGTGCTGCCCCGGGTCCCTGGCACTGTGAGACAGCAGTGTGAATCACTGTGTCACCGTGCTGCCCCGGGTCCCCGGCACTGTGAGACAGCAGTGTGAATCACTGTGTCACCGTGCTGCCCCGGGTCCCTGGCACTGTGAGACAGCAGTGTGAATCACTGTGTCACCGTGCTGCCCCGGGTCCCTGGCACTGTGAGACAGCAGTGTGAATCACTGTGTCACCGTGCTGCCCCGGGTCCCTGGCACTGTGAGACAGCAGTGTGAATCATTGTGTCAGCGTGCTGCCCCGGGTCCGTGACACTGTGAGACATCAGTGTGAATCACTGTGTCACCGTGCTGCCCGGGTCCCTGGCACTGTGAGACAGCAGTGTGAATCACTGTGTCAGCGTGCTGCCCCGGGTCCCTGGCTCTGTGAGACAGCAGTGTGAATCACTGTGTCACCGTGCTGCCCCGGGTCCCTGGCGCTGTGAGACAGCAGTGTGAATCACTGTGTCACCGTGCTGTTCTATAAAATGTCTGAACATCACACTTTGGATTGTAAACATTTCCTCACATTATATCTAGTTGTGAAATATGGCTAAGGAATGTTGTTTTAAGTTTCCTTTCTGGGATTTGGAATAATCTGGAGTTTATCATCACCATGTTCTTAACACAGTTAAAGCAAAATAAGTGACCAATATCCATTGATTTATTCCCCAGGGAAACGCCATGAACAATCAGAGTCAAGATATCTGGTTTAAATTTCAAACAATGCTTGGCAGTTAACAGTCAGTCACCATCAGCTGGTGCTGACCATTAATTACTCAGTTACAGTTTAACAATCTCTTTCTATCACGCTGGTCAAAGTCTATCGTTCATCCCAGGAGAAAGAACATAAGAACATAAGAACATAAGAAATAGGAGCAGGAGTCGGCCATCCAGCCCCTCGAGTCTGCCCCCACTATTCAATAAGATCATGGCTGATCTGTAATGGTTCAGTTCCACTTTCCCGCTTTCTCCCCATAACCCTTAATTCCCTTGTCTATCAGAAGCCTATCTACCCGTGATTTAAATATATTCAGTGAGGTATCCTCCACCACTTCAACGGGCAGAGAATTCCAAAGATTCCCCACCCTAAACGGTTGATTTCAGTGGTACTGGTGCAGATGGTGAAGTCACATGGGGATCAGAGCTGAGCTGGCAAGGTGGATACAGAACTGGCCCGGTCAAAGAAGTCATGATGTAGAGATGCCGGCGTTGGACTGGGGTAAACACAGTAAGAAGATTGACAACACCAGGTTTAAATCCAACCGATTTATTTGATAGTAAACTCACAAGCTTTTAAATCTCTGGTCTTCGTTAGGTGAATGAGATGTTCTGGTCCATAAACAGCACAGACACTTTACAGATTGCTAATTAGAATGCTAATCCTTACACCTAACCTGCTATTCAAGTCTTAAAATGGCTAACGATGTAGGTGGAAGGAGCACTGAGCACAGGTTAGAGAGATGTGTATTTTCTCCAGACAGCACAGTAAGTGAAGTTTTTTGCTAACCCAGGCAAGTCACAGGGGTTACAGATAGTGTGACATGAAGCCAAGATCCCTGTTGAGACCGTCCTTGTGTATGCCAACAGGGATCTTGGCTATCTATTCTCTTCAACATCTTATAAACCTCTATCAGATTGCCTCTCCACCTTTGTCTCTCCAGGGGGGAGACCTAGCTCCCTCAACCTATCTTCATTAGGCATGCCCCCCAATCCAGGCAACATTACTGAGATTAGCTTTAGATTCTAGAATTTATCACTGATTTACATTCCACCAGCTACCGTGGGTGTCCCGCATCTCCCAGACATCACTCGGGGTCTCTGGATTAGTATTCCAGGGACATTATCACTACACCATCGTCTCCCTCCACCTTTCTCTCCCCTTTGGCCTCCCAATGCAGACATAATGGGTCGAATGGCCTCATTCTGTTGTATAAACATTCTATGAGTGGCCAGCTCTCCTCTCATACCGACACAAATGACTTTGTTTCAGCTGTAAGATTCTTGTTTGAGCCTGGAGTATATCACTTTCAAATTGAATGTTGGCTCTCTCGCTCTCTCCCCTTTGCTTTGGCAGGGTATCCTGTTGCACTGGTTTTAAGCTCCACGATTTCCAGGAACTCAACACGGCATTCCAGGAAACATCTGGTGATGGTTTTCTCTTTGCCCTGAACAAAGAATAACACAGCGTAGGAACAGGCCCTTTGGCCCTCCAAGCCTGCACCAAGTACAAGCTGTCAATATGATTTACCTGCTTTGGTAGGTGGAACATCCTGAATTGACTGTGCTCAATGGTGCCAGCTTAATACTGAAAACAGGAGTTCAAAAACCACGGGGGCAGCGAAAGGATATTTAATTCAAATGATGAATAAATGATAGCTAACTCAGAAATAATGACCATGAAACAACCCAAATTGTTCTAAAAGACTTTGTATTTCACCAAAGCCTTTAGGGAAGGAAATCTGCCATCCTTTCCTTTAAAGATCTAGTTTACACTGCCTGTGGGCAAGAGAATTCCACAGACCCAACAGAGAGAAGGAAACTGTCCTCATCTCCACCTTGAAAGGTAAGCTGGTTTTTAGTCTCTCCCACAAAAGGAAATATTTATGGGTATTTATCCTTTCCAGTCCCCTCAAACCTTTCATCTTTCAATAAGATCACCTTTCATTTTTCCTAACACCAAAGAGTACGGCCCAACCGATATTTGGACTTGCAGAGGCTTTCAATGAAGTTCCCACATAAGAGATTAGTGTGTAAAATTCAAGGAAATGTGATTGGCGGCAGTGTATTGAGATGTATAGAATATAGCTTGGCAGACAGGAAACAAACAGTAGGAGTAAAGAGTTTTTTTTCCAATGGTAGACAGTGACCAGTGATACCGCAGGAATCAGTGCTGGGACTCCCGCTACTCACTATATATATATTAATGATTTGGATGTGGGAATTAAATGTAATATCTGCAAATTTGCAGATGACACAAAGCTGTGTGGGAGGGTGAGCTGTGAAGAGGATACAGAGATGCTTCAGTGTGACTTGGACAGGCTGAGTGTGTGGGGATCTGTATGACAGATGCAGAATAATGTGGATAAATGTGAAGTTATGTAGCAAAAACAGGAAGGCAGATTGTTATCTGAATGGCTATAAATTAGGAGAGGGGAATGTGCAATGCCATCTGTGTATCCTCGTACACCGCTCACTGAAGGTAAATGTACAGATGCAGCAGGTTGTAAAAAATGCAAGTGGTATTTTGGCCTTCACAGCAAAAGGGTTCAAGTGCAGAAGCAGGAATTTTTGCTGCAATTATACAGGTCCCTGGTGAAATCACATCTGGAATATTATGTGCAGTTTTGGTCGCTGTCTGAGGAAGCATATTCTTGCTTCAGAGGGAGTGCAGAAATGGTTTACCAGACTGATTCCTGGGATGGCAGAATTGATGTATGAGGGGAGATTGAGTCAGTTAGGATTGTATTTGCTGGAGTTCAGAAGAATGACATGAAATCTCATAGAAACTTATAAAATTTAAATAGGTCTAGACAGGTTGGATGCAAGAAAGATGTTCCCAATTTTGGAGGTGACCAGAATCAGAGGTTACAGTCTGAGGATACAAGGTAGACTGTTTAGGACAGAGATGAAGAGAGATTACTACGATGCCATTGGGACTTGATGGATTGAGTAATAAGGAGAGGCTGAATAGACTGGGACTTTTTTCTCTAGAGCATAAAAACCTTAGGGGTGACCTTACAGAAGTCTATAAAATAATGAGGGACACAGATCAGCTGGGAAGTAAATATCTCTTCCCAAAGATATTGGGAAATATCTTTGTCTAGAGGAGTCTAAAACTAGAGGGCATAAGTTTAAGGTGAGAGGAGAGAGATACAAAAGCATTTAGAGGGGCATTTTTTTCACACAGAGGGTGGTGAGTGTCTGGAACGAGCTGCCAGAGGTAGTAGTTGAGGTGGGTATAATTTTGTCCTTTAAAAAGCATTTAGATAGTTACATGGGTAAGATGAGTATAGAGGGATACGGGCCAAATGTGGGCAATTGGGATTAGTTTAGGGGTTTTAAAAAGGAAAGGGTGACATGAACAGGTTGGGCCGAAGGGCCTGTTTCCATGCTGTAAACCTCTGACTCTATTTCTTCACCTAGAAAGTGGTCAGCTTGTGGAATTCACGACTGCAGAAAGTAATTGAGGCCAAAACATTGCATGTTTTTTAAGAAGCAGTTAGATGCAGCACGTGAGGGGAAAGGGATTGGTGCAGGTAAAAGATACTGCTGAGACCAATTATGAGTCAATGTATAGCAAGTTTATTCAAAAGCTTTTGGGAGATAACCTGATTCCTAACAGCAGTTCCCCAGGCTTCCCTCTGAACACAAATTAAGAGCACATATTTATAGCCCCCAAGCACGTACGCACTCTCCCATTCTCGGCAGCTTCTCAAGCTGGAGCTTATCCTTCATCGTGTGAACGTGACAATTTCTTCATGATTATTTCAAGGCCACATTTATCCCACATCTCAATACCTGCGGTGTGATTAGATGTTAGCTAACATACAGGCTGGTACAAACAAGTTAACTGGCATACAAGGTAACAGTGCTGGTATAACAATTTTATACTCATAGAGACCCGTTGGCATATCGATACCAAATACATAAACAGTACATAACAAATATATATGAATGTAAGCCCCACTAGGTTAGACAGATGTCCATTATATTAAAGATACAAAAATAGATACTAGCTGGGGACATTCCTGAACACTATTAGCTGGGAAAATCATAAACTTGTGTACAACTGCTTTCTTATCTGTCTGGCTTACACGAAAACAAGCCTTACAATACTTTTTTTACAAATCTCCAAGTGTTACAAAGTTCTTTAACCTATTTCCTATTTCAGGGATCAGGGATATGGGTGAAGGTAGGATCGGGGTGTTGAGATGGACAATCAGCCGTGGTCAGAATGAATGATGGAGCAGGCAAGATGGGCTGAATGGTCTCCTCCTCTTCCTCTTTTCTAGATTTCTCAACTTTACTGCTCTGACCTATACGTGACATCAGAGCCACAAAAATATGCTTGATACTTTTTCTATAAAAAGAAACTCATCGATATTGTCAGTGCAAAATATCATTGAGCATGCAGCAAAACATGTTAATGTTCTAACCAGCTTGAGAAGCAAAGACCTTGACTTTGGAGAATCTATTAATACTGTAATCCAAAACGAGTTGAAGGCAGCTGTATGCAATTCCTGAAGTTGATACATTCAGTAAAGTTAACGAGAGCACCACTCAGTATGTGCATAAGGTTAATTCTCTGTGTCAACATTATCAGGATGTAGCGATGCCAGCGTTGGACTGGGGTAAGCTCAGTAAGAAGTCTGCCAACACCAATTTTCAATCCAACTGATTTATTTAATAGTAAACTTACAAGCTTTCGGCCTTTGTGCCTTCGTCAGGCGAATGAGGCGAACACCTCATTTGCCTGACGAAGGAACAAACCCCGAAAGCTAGCAAGTTTACTATCAAATAAATCGGTTGGATTGAAAATTGGTGTTGTCAGACCCTTACTCAACACTATCAGGAACAGCCATTTATAATTATATGAAGCCTTTCCATAAGAGAATGTCCAAAGATATTTCACAGAGATATTGCAAAACAAAATTTGACACCAGTACAAGGAGCTAAAATGAGGTAGAAAAGCAGAGAGGTTTGGAGAGAGAATTTGAAATTAGGTCCTAGGCCCCTGAAGTAGGGACACAAATGATGGAGGGATTAAAATCAGAGACACCAGAATTAGAGGAGCATGGAGAACATTGTGTAGAGGAGACAGTAGAGATAGCCCATAAAGGGATTTGAAAACAAGAATGGGAATTTTCAAGAACAAAGAAAATTACAGCACAGGAACAGGCCCTTCAGCCCCTCCAAAGCCTGCACTGACCATTCTACCCGACTGAACTAAAACCTCCTACCCTTCCAGAGACCACATCCCTCTATTCCCATCTCATTCATGTACTTGTCAATATGCTCCTTAAGAGTCACTATCGTATGTGCTTCCGCTACCTTCCCCAACAACGAGTTCCAGGCCATTGCCCTCTGGGTAAAAAATCTGCCTTGTATATCTCCTTTAAACCCTCGCATCTTAAACCTGTGTCCCCTAGTAATTGACTCTTCCACCCTGGGAAAAAGCTTTGACTATCCACTCTGTCCATGCCTCTCATAATCTTGTAGACATCTAACAGGTCTCCCGTTAACCTCTGTCACTCCAGTGAAAACAAATCAAGTTTCACCAACCTCTCCTCATAGCTAATGCCCTCCATACCAGGCAACATCCTGGTAAATCTTTTCTGTACCCTCTCCACATCTTTCTGGTAGAGTAGCGACCAAAACTGAACACTATATCCCAAGTGCAACCTAACTAAGATTCTATAAAGCTGCAATGTGACTTGCCAGTTTTTAAACTCAGTGCCCCGGCCGATGAAGGCAAGCATGCCGTATGCCTTCTTGACTACCTTCTACATCTGCATTGCCATTTTCAGTGACCTGTACACCTGTACACCCAGATCCCTCTGCCTATCAATACTCTTAAGGGTTCTGCCATTTACTGTGTATTTTCTATCTGTATTAGACCTTCCAAAATGCATTACCACACGTTTGTCCAGATTAAACTCCATCTGCTATCTCTCCGCCCAAGTCTCCAACTGATCTATATCCTGCTGTATCCTCTGATGGTCCTCATCGCTATCCACAAATCCACCAACCTTTGTGTCATCTGCAAATTTACTAATTAATCTAATTACAAAGAATAAAGAACAAAACAGCACAGGAAAGAGGCCCTTCGACCCAACGAGCCTGCGCCGCCACCTCAATGCTCCCACCCCACCTGCGATCCCTGTCCATGTTTATAGATCTATGGATTAAAAACCAAATTTGAGACAATTTAGGGAGAATTTGTTTTGCCAATTAGCCTAAGAGCACATCTTTGGGATGTGGAGGAAACCGGAGCGCCCGGAGAAAACCCACGCAAGCACAGGGAAAATACGCAAAATCCCACAGACACAGGCCCAAATCCATGTATCTGCACAGCACAGCGATAGTCACTGAGCTGTCGTGTTGCCCATCAAATGGTCCAGGCCAAGCGTACACTAACGATGTGAAGCACTAGGATACTCTCGAAAAGAAATCCAAGAGCAGCCCTCTCACGACCCATTGCGTGTATGCCCCTTGTTAGACAACAAGGTGGACCAAAGCATCTATAGGATAAAAACAAGTACATCAATATCATCATCTATTTACACACTTCCCAGGGACTCCCAAGGCTCATGATCCCTATTTTAAAATCAGTTTTCTATACCCCTCCATTCCCATTCTGTTCATGTGCCCATCTAAGTATTTCTTAAATAACTCCAGAGTGCCTGCCTCCACCCCTTTACTTGGCAGCGCATTCCATACCCCCACCACCCTCTGTGTGAAAAAATTCCCTCTAGCATCCAAATTATATCTTATCCCCCTCACTCTAAGCCCGTGAGCCCTCGTGCTGTTCGAGTCCATCCTAGGAAAAAGTTTAACCCTGTTTACTCTATCTGTTTACTCTTAATAGGTCTACCCTTTAGTAGATAAGTTTATGGATGAAAGGGGAATGGTTTAGGTTAGAGGGTCACTGCTTGTTCCTAATTGGTCGGCGCAACATCGAAGGCCGAAGGGCCTGTTCTGCGTTGTAATGTTCTATGTTCTACCTATCCCCTTCAAAATCTTGTACACCTCTATTAGATCTCCTCTAAGTCTATGTCTTTCTAAGGAAAACAGTTGCAATTTGCCTAATCTCTCCTCGTAACTCAGACCTTCCATACCAGGCAGCATCCTGGTAAACCTCCTCTGCACTCTCCCCAGAGTCTCCATGTCCTTCCGGTAGTAAGGCGACCAGAACTGGACGCAGTATTCCAAATGAGGTCTAACCAGCGTTTTATACAACTGCAACATTAAAGGCCAGCTCTTGTACTCTATACCCCTTCCTATAAAGGCTAACATACTATATGTTTTCTTCACAACCTTCTCCACTTGCTCTGCCACCTTCACAGACTTGTTCATCTGCACCCCCAGGTCCCTCTGCATTTCTATACTCTTAATAGGTCTACCCTTTATCATATACCTCCCTCTTACATTCTTTCTCCCGAAATGCATCACCTCTAGACTATCCACAACATCCATTACATTTTCCTCCAGATCATTTATATATATTACAAACAGCAAAGGTCCCAGCACTGATCCCTGAGGAACTCCACTTGTCACAGCCCTCCATTCAGAAACACACCCTTCCACTGTTACCCTCTGTCTTCGTTGACCGAAGATGAAAAGGTCGAAAGCTCGCAAATTTACTATCAAATAAATCGGGTGGATTTAAAATTGGTGTTGCTAGATTCTTACTGAGTTCTTTCTATGACCGGGCCAGTTTTGTATCCATGTTGCCAGCTCACTCTGATCCCATATGACTTCACCTTCTGCACCAGTCTGTCATGAGGGACCTTAGTGAAGTCCACGTTGACAACATCCACTGTCCTACTCTTGTTAATCATCTTCGTCACTTCCTCAAAAAACACAATCAAGCTTGTGAGACACAACCTCCCCTTCACAAAACCATGTTGCCTCTCTCTAATACATCCACTTATTTCCAAGTGGGAATAAATCCTGTCTCAAAGAATCCTCTCCAATAATTTTTCTGGAGAAGGTGAGAGGGCCATGGGATCCAAGGGGCTTTGGCCTCGTGGATCCAGAACTGGCTTGCCGGCAGAAGGCAGAGAGTGGTTGTGGATGGGTTTTGTTCTGCATGGAGGTCAGTAACCAGTGGAGTGCCCCAGGGATCTGTTCTGGGACCCCTGCTGTTTGTCATTTTCATAAATGACCTGGATGAGGAAGTGGAGGGATGGGTTAGCAAGTTCGCTGACGATACAAAGGTCGGTGGTGTTGTGGATGGTCTGGAGGGATTTCTGAAGTTGTAGTGTGACGTAGAGGGGAGGGGTTTGGGGAAAGGGGGAGGAGTTTGGGGTGAGGGGGTTTTGGGATTGGGGAGGTTTGGGGTGAGGGGATTTGGGGTGAGGGGGTTTTGGGAGAGGTTTGGGGTGAGGGGAGGGGTTTGGGGATTTGGGGTGAGGGGAGGGGGTGAGGGGAGGGGGTTTGAGGTGAGGGGGTTTGGGGGAGGTTTGGGGTGAGGGGATTTGGGGCTTGGGGGAGGTTTGGGGTGAGGGGGAGGGGTTTGGGGTGAGGGGAGGGGTTTGGGGTGAGGGGGTGAGGGGGTTTGGGGTGAGGGGGTGAGGGGGTTTGGGGTGAGGAGGAGGGGTTTGAGGTGAGGGGGTTTGGGGAGGTTTGGGGTGGGGGAGGGGGTTTGGGGTGAGGGGGAGGTTTTGGGGTGAGGGGATTTGGGGGAGGTTTGGGGGGGAGGGGATTTGGGGGAGGTTTGGGGTGAGGGGAGGGGGTTTGGGGTGAGGGGGTTTGGAGTGAGGGGGGAGGGTTTTGAGGTGAGGGGGTTTGGGGGGGGTTTGGGATGAGGGGGTTTTAGGGGAGGGGAAGGTTTGGGTGAGGAGGTTTGGGGTGAGGGAGTTTGAGGGGAGGGGGTTTGAGGGGAGGGGGTTTGGGGGAGGTTTGGGGGAGTTTGGGGTGAGGGAGTTTGAGGGAGGAGGTTTGGGGGAGGTTTTTTGAGGGAGTGGGGTGAGGGTTTGAGGGGAGGGGGTTTGGGGGAGGTTTGGGGTGAGGGAGTTTGAGGGGAGGGGGTTTGGGGGAGGGGGTTTGGGGGGAGGGGTTTGAGGGGAGGGTTTGGGAGTGAGGAGTTTGAGGGGAGGGGGGTTGAGGGTGAGGAGTTTGAGGGGAGGGGGTTTGGGGAGGGTTTGAGGGGGGGGGTTTGGGGAGGTTTGGGGTGAGGAGTTTGAGGGGAGGGGTTTGGGGGAGGTTTGGGGTGAGGGAGTTTGAGGGGAGGGGGTTTTTGGGGTTGAGGGAGTTTGAGGGGAGGGGGTTTGGGTGAGGGAGTTTGAGGGGAGGGGGTTGGGGGAGGTTTGGGTGGGGAGTTTGAGGGGAGGGTTTGGGGTGAGGGGTTTGGGGTTTGAGGGGAGTTTGAGGGAGGGGTTTGGGGAGGTTTGGGGTGGGGAGGGGAGGGGGTTTGGGGTGAGGGAGTTTGAGGGCGGGGTTTGGGGAGGTTTGGGGAGGGAGTTTGGGGTTTGGGGTGAGGGAGAGGGAGGGGAGGGGGGGGTTTGGGGAGGTTTGGGGTGAGGGAGTTTGAGGGGAGGGGGTTTGGGGGAGGTTTGGGTGAGGTTGAGGGAGGGAGGTTTGGGGGGTGGGGGAGGGAGTTTGAGGGGAGGGGGTGAGGTTTTGAGGGGAGGGGTTTGGGGGAGGTTTGGGGTGAGGGAGTTTGAGGGGAGGGGTTTGGGGAGGTTTGGGGTGAGGGAGTTTGAGGGGAGGGGGTTTGGGGTGAGGGGGAGTAGGAAAACTGCAGCTCCCGCTCTGTCCAGAGGTGGCGCTCGGGCCCGGTCTCCATGGTAACCGCGGCTCCCACCCAACCGTCCTCAGGCCCCGCCCACTTTCGGCCGCGGTGACGTCAGCGCATGGAAAGTGCTGGAACAAACCGCAGCACCGCTCCGCCCCCGCACCGTGCCCTTCCGCGCTCCGGAGTGTAGTTCAGCCGGGTTGGGTGGGGGCGGGGCCTGCGCTGACAGGCTGGGAACGGGGGGGAGGGAGAGAAGGGGCGGGGCTGAGGCCGCTTCCAGGAGCTCCGTCCACCAATCCCCGTCCGTCCGCGAATGGATCCTTCTACCCGCCTCCGGGGTGAAGCGTCCGCCCACATAGTCCCGGCTCGAGCGTGAGGCGGCCTTTTGAGCGGAGAGAAGAGAGCGGAGGCACCGGCAACCGGCACCGAGAGAGAGAGGATCAGCAATCCCGGAGAAAGGTAAGACAAATGGTGGGGGAGAGGAGAGCGGAGGCACCCGGCACGAATCAGCAACCAGGGGAAAGGTAATCTAGAGAGGTGGGGGGGGGAAGAGGAGAGCGGAGGCACCGAGAGAGAGGATCAGTAACCCGGGGAAAGGTAACTGAGAGAGAGAGAGGATCAGTAACCCGGGGAAAGGTAACAGAGAAGAGAGAGAGGATCAGTAACCGGGAAAGGTAACTGAGAGAGAGAGAGAGGAGGATCAGTAACCCGGGGAAAGGTAACCAGAGAGAGAGAGGATCAGTAACCCGGGGAAAGGTAACTCAGAGAGAGAGAGGATCAGTACCGGGAAAGGTACTCAGAGAGAGAGGACGTAACCCGGGGAAAGGTAACTCAGAGAGAGAGGATCAGTAACCCGGGGAAAGGTAACTCAGAGAGAGAGAGAGGATCAGTAACCCGGGGAAAGGTAACTCAGAGAGAGAGAGAGGATCAGTAACCCGGGGAAAGGTAACTCAGAGAGAGAGAGAGGATCAGTAACCCGGGGAAAGGTAACTCAGAGAGAGAGAGGATCAGTAACCCGGGAAAGGTACTCAGAGAGAGGATCAGTAACCCGGGGAAAGGTAACTGAGAGAGAGAGAGAGAGGATCAGTAACCCGGGGAAAGGTAACTCAGAGAGAGAGGATCAGTAACCCGGGGAAAGGTAACTCAGAGAGAGAGAGAGGATCAGTAACCCGGGGAAAGGTAACTCAGAGAGAGGATCAGTAACCCGGGGAAAGGTAACTCAGAGAGGGGAGAATTAGCACCACCCCCCCTCGGGGGGCGCTGTCTGAAGGCGCGCTGTCCTTTTGCCCCGAAACCGGTGTGCCTGCCTGGGTGGGGGGTGGGGGTGTCTCCATCCCCCCGGGATGGATGTGCCTGTGGGGTGGGGGGGGTTGTCTCCATCCCCCCGGATGGATGTGCCTGTGGGTGGGGGGGTGGTTGTCTCCATCCCCTTCCCCCCCGGGATGGATGTGCCGGTGGGGGGGGGTGTCTCATTCCCCTGTTTTCCCCCCCCACCCCGTGGATGTGCCTTGATTTGGGGGGGGGGTTGTCTCATTCCCCTCTTTCCTCCCAACCCCCGGGATGGATGTGCCTGTGGGGGGGGGGGGTTGTCTCCATCCCCTGTCCCCCCCGGATGGATGTGCCTGTGGGGTGGGGGGGGGGGGGGGTTGTCTCCATCCCCTGTCCCCCCCGGGATGGATGTGCCTGTGGGGGGGGGGGGGGGTGTTTGTCTCCATCCCCTCTTCTCCCCCCCCCCCCCGGATGGATGTGCCTGGGGGGGGGGGGGTTGTCTCCATCCCCTCTTCTCCCCCCCCCCCCCCGGATGGATGTGCCTGTGGGGGGGGGGTTGTCTCCATCCCTCTTCCTCCCCCCCCCCCCCCCCGGATGGATGTGCCTGGGGGGGGGGGGGGGTTGTCTCCATCCCCTCTTCTCCCCCCCCCCCCCCCCCCGGATGGATGTGCCTGGGGGGGGGTTGTCTCTTCCCCATTCCGGCGGCCATGCGTTGCCACTGTGCGCCGCCATTTTGTAGGGGAAATGGGTGCGTTATTTCCGGCAGCATGGGTCTGCGGGTTTGCTAAATGGTTTCTAGCTGATGAATATGATTCCACATGCCTCACACTTTACCCAGCGGTCCCTATGTATGGCAGGCATCTCATCTCCAGTGTCCCCAAGAAATTAACACTAACCCCATGTCTGTTTTTGTCCTGTTTTAAGTTTACTACCACTGAGTCAATTGTGAAATACACAAAGCTGTGCCAGCTTAACCTGTACAGGCTGTTTTCTGTATCAAAGTTTTATGTGTGATTAATGCCAACAATTTTCTATGGGTGTTCACCTGCACTGGGTTTGAACAGTAAGGTGCTTTCAGTTACATTTATACTTCTGTTCCTGTCTGTTTTATATTTCATATTATATTTGATATTAAAAGGTTTAAGTTTTATTGGTTGCAAAATGGATGGATCAAAATTAAAGGAGCTGCAACTGACCTTGGAACTGTGGGTGTGCACACTTGAGAGATTCTAGATGTTGAGTCACCTTTGAATGCAGTATAAGAATCTGGTGTAGAACGAGCTGGAAAAGGAATGTTGGATGGGTTGTTTTGAATTAGGGTTTTCTGCTTTGCCCTGCAGATGCCTGAAGAAATTCGCACCGTTGATGATGAGGTGGAGACCTTTGCCTTTCAGGCTGAGATTGCTCAGCTTATGTCATTGATTATCAACACCTTCTATTCGAACAAAGAAATCTTCCTGCGGGAACTCATCTCCAATGCCTCTGATGTGAGTTCTGTTTCCCTTCTCTGAATCATTTGTAATGCTGATGACGCTATGGCAGCTTGGTTACCCTGACATTGTCTCAGAATTGTAGTATGATAGGGGGTCACTCGTCTACTTGTATCCATGCTGGTTCTCTGAAAACATGTAATCAAGTCATAATTTCTGACTGCTTCAGAAGCCTGAGCCTGGATTCATTTCTATTTTCACCTGTCCTCTGATTCTGTTCAGTGGTGGATGTATATTGCTGTCTTCAACGTGTTTATTTGTGTGCGTTAGTTACTTTCCAGGGTTCACAACATCAAGATTAACCCTTGTGATGTCTGTCTTCAGCAGTGATCTTGCTTCTGTTGATGCTTTGTCATGGCCCATTTCATTTCGCTCCTAATGTTCCACCCTCTAATCTATTGATCATGTCCTTTTAATATGCTTAGAGTTGTCTTCACCAACTCTCCCCAGGGTGTTCATTTACCTGAAAAAAGATTTTTCTATATACTGCAAGAATATAGAGTATAATAAATGTTCACCCTGTTAATCCCTGGGCTGGGGGTGTTTTGCAAGGAGAAATTGAGGAAACTGCAGATGGATTCCTAGAGTTTAAGAATGAATTATGACCTCATTGAAACTGGATGTGGTGGCTGATGAGTCTAAAACCATGCCCTCAGGGAAACGGGTAACAGAGGCATTTCTTCACTCTGGCATTCTCAGCCACAGGGGACTCTGGGGAACTCCATAATGGAGCATGTTCAAGACTGAAGTGTTAGACTTATGGAGGCTAGTGACATCCTGCAATATGGAGATAGTGGAGGTCAGCTATCAGTCATGATTGAATGGTAGAACAGGCTGAATGACCTACTCCTCTTCCTGTGTTCTCACTCAGTCATACTTATTTCAGTCCCTCAGCAGAGCCTCATGCTAGCTGTCATTGTCAAGAACTCTTAGAGTTGTGGCCAACCTAATGATCACAGCCCTCAACATTCCTGACGTTTCCCAAGAAGTAGGTTTAGCAGTACCTGCTTTCTTGTTCGACTGCAGCAATTTCTTATTATTAAAGCTGGGCATTTCCTATTCCTCTTCACCTTTCCCACTAGTTAACCTGCAGACTACATTAAGCAATGTTAATTACACCTTGTTCCTTATTTTCCCCCTGGCGCTGCAATGTCTGACTAATTGATACTGCCATCCTTCCCCTGATATCTTTTGTCTGTGCACATTTAAAACCCAGTCCTACCCATATTTTGGCTGCATATTCATTACATTGACATGTTTTCACATGGCTATCCAAGCCTGTAACTACCATGCCTTCACATACATGCACAGAACTCTAGATGCATTACTTTTCCCTACATAATACCTTACTATTTCCTACTTTGTTTCTCTCTATATTCTGTGCACCTTTGTTTACATCTCTAATATTGTGTCCTGCTTCCCACATTTGGGATATTGAGTAAATTTAACAGGTTTTGAATTTGGGACAGACATTTGGATCAATTCAGAGTAAAATGGAATCACTACAAGCCAGTCAGCTTAATAGAACTGGATCCAATTTCCTTGCATGGTGATTGCCTTGAGTTATCACTACTTGTCAGGGCAGCATGGTGGCACAGTGGTAAGCACTGCTGCCTCTCAGGGCTGGGGACACTTACACAATTTCAGCTGCCAGATTTTGGCCTCCTAACCTATACATGTTCATTTGTAAATTATTCCTTGTGAATTTCTCTCTTACCTATTTTGTTGTTGTATGCAAATTTTGTTACATATCATTTATGTTCCTGTGTCCAGATCATTCATGTACATTGTAAATAGCTGAGGCCTGAAGACCCTGTGTCACCCCATTAATTACACCTTGCCAATCAGAGGGGATATTTATTTTCACTTTGTTAGTCAGTCCTCCATCCAAAGAAGCTAATGAATAACCTCAAACCCCACGTGAACCAATTGTTAATAACTTTCTGCGGCATCTGAGCAAATACTGTTTTTAAGATATATTTCTAATTTTTACAATAGGATAAGGGAGTTGGATTGCTACCTGAAAAGAATGTTGTTTTGAACTTCTGGAATTCCCTCCTAAAACTACTTTACTACAAAGCACATCTCTCAACCTTTTTAACAGCCTCCTGTTGATTAACATCAGTTTTGATGCCTAATTTCAGAAGAAAACTAGGTGATATTTTTGTAGTTTGACTATTCTGTTTCAAGTTCTGATATGTTTTGGTTGCATTTAAACTGCAGGCTCTGGACAAAATCCGATATGAAAGCTTGACTGATCCTTCAAAATTGGAGAGTGGAAAGGATCTGAAGATTGAAATCATCCCCAATCTGCGTGAACGTACCCTCACCATCATCGACACTGGGATTGGGATGACAAAGGCTGACCTGATCAATAACTTGGGCACCATTGCCAAGTCTGGCACTAAGGCCTTCATGGAAGCTCTGCAGGCTGGTGCAGATATTTCAATGATTGGCCAGTTTGGTGTGGGCTTTTATTCTGCCTACCTGGTAGCTGAAAAGGTTACAGTGCTCACCAAGCACAATGATGATGAGGCATATGCCTGGGAATCATCAGCTGGTGGCTCTTTCACTGTCAAAACTTATACTGGTAAGTAATAAATAGAGCCAATTATTTTCTGTTGGAAATTGGGTTGATTTTTTTTGTCTTGCTACCTGAGGTGTAGTCTGTAATTGAAATTGAGCATCAGGTGTCACTATGTATATCACCAATTAGTAACAGCAGGAATTGCAGTTGTGACGTGGTTACAAATGTAAGAACAAAGTTATGGCAGAGGAACAGGCCCTTCAGCCCTCCAAGTCTGCACCAACTGTACTAAAACTCCCTACTGTTCCAGAGACCATATCCCTGTATTCCTATTTCATTCATGTACTTGTCAAGATGCCCCTTAAGTCACTACCGTATCCACTTCCACCACCTCCCTGGCAACAAGTTTCAGGCACTACCACTCTAAAATATTTGCCTTGTACATCTTATAAAACCTACCCCTCGCATCTTAAATCTATGTCCCCTAGTAATTGACTCTTCCACCCTGGGAAAAATCTTCGGTCTATCCACTTTATCCATGCCTCTCATAATCTTGTAGACTTCTATCAGGTCTTCCCTCAACTTCCATCACTCCAGTGAGAATAAACCAAATTTCTCCACATAGCTAATGTCCTCCATACCAGACAACATCCCAGTAAATCTTTCTTGTACCCTCTCTCCAAAGCCTGCACATTTTTCTGGTAGTGTGGTGACCAGAATTGAACACTATTTTCTAAGCTTCTAGCAACCTGACTTGCCATTTTTTAAATTCAGTGCTCTGGCTGATGAAGGCAAGCATGCTGTATGCCACCTTGACAGCCTTCTCCACCTGCATTACCACTTTGTGACCTGTGTACCCGTAAACCCAGATCCCTTTGCCTATTAATACTTCCAAGTATTGTCATTTACTGTATATTTCCTATGTGTATTAGACTTTCCAAAATGCATTACCTCATTTCTTTGGATTAAACTCCATCTGCCATCTCTCTGCCCAACTCTCCAACCAATCTATATCCTGTTGTATTCTCTGGTCCTCATCACTATCTGCAAATTCTCCAACCTTTGTCTACAAACTTACTAATCCAGTTACATTTTCCTCCAGACCATTATATATTACAACAAAGGTCCAGCACTGATCCCTGAGGATCACTTGTCACGGCCCTCCATTCAGAAACACACCCTTCCACTGCTACCATCTGTCGTCTTTGACCAAGCCAGTTTTGTATCCACCTTGCCACCTCACCTCTGATCCTATGTGACATATCCTTCTGCACCTGTCAGTGTTTGCTCTACTGTTTTGTTGAATCAGCTGAAAAGTTGTAAAAAGTGACTTATTCACAGTGCAGAATTTCACAGTAACTTCATTGCATTCTTAATGTAAGCCTTGTGACTAATCAATAAAATTAATTTATTCAACGCTGTTCTGCAGATCTAGGGAGCTGTATTGGAATATCTGCTACACTTAACCTCAGCATGGAATAATGCAGTTGGTAAAGTTTGGGAGGTTAAAGTTTATTCATTAGTGTCACAAGTAAGGTTACATTAACACTGCAATGAAGCTACTGAAAATTGTTGAATACCTGAGAATTAAGGCCAGAGATCCGGTTGGCTAGGGTTGAAGCTGTGCAGCATACGCAGCTATGATCATTCATTTGTTGCAGCCAAATGGATTTTCAAAAATACCTTCCGGTTTGGTGATGTTCGCCTAGTCCAATTGGAATGTTGCTACATTCAATCTTATTTGCTTTTTATTACTTTGGTCAGTATCATTTTTCCTGTGATGCATAGTCAGTTTAGCTGAGAATTTTAAACAGTTACTTATTTCCTTACTGTTATATTATCTGTTGGTGTAAAGTAGTGTGGGGGGGGGAAATAACGTGCCTGAGGAGGTGGGCTTTGTCCATTCTGAGCTACTGTCCTCTCTTTCAGATATATTCCCCTGTCCTGTCACCTCTGATAGCTTAGATTTGGGTGTGGTGGGGAAGGAAACAGCTAGTGAACTAACCACCAAACAGTCCTGAGCTGTATTCAATGAACAGAACTGTCACCATGTACATACACTGAATTAAAGGGTCGCATTTCATAAATGTGATCAGTATTTACAGTTAAAGTGGGAGAAAAAGTTTTATTCAGCAGATGCTTAAATTTGAACACATATCCATTTATCTTTACTGACTTTGGGAAAGTTCAAACAGGAACAAATTCCAGGAATTTGTTTTTCAATGATCAGCCATGATCAAAGTGAATAGCAGGGCAGACTCAAAGGGCTGAGTGGACTATTCCATTTAGTTTCTTTGTAATGTCTGATGTTTGAGGGTTTGGAACTTGCCAGCTTATGTTCTTGTTTGTATTGTGAGCTACTGTTCCTGCACAGTTTTGAACCATCTGTTCCATTATGGATTGGATGATAGTAGGATCACGGTCTGGGTGCCTGCAAGTTGCCGAACTTCACTTCCATCAGTCTTCCTTTGAAGTAGTCTTCTAGGCTGTTGTCGCAAAGTTGCTCATCGTTTTTGCTGGAGCTCTGGAGTGTGTAATCCCCAGCCAATCCTGCAATGCTTTGGAATTGGAGACTCCATTGGATAAGGGAGTGAATGGCTGCTGTATTCTCTGTTTTTTGGGAGATGGTGTTTCCCTTCCAGGTGGAAATGTTGAGAGCAGAGCTGGAGTGAAGTCTTATTGGCAGATATCTTGTAGCCTAAAATTAGCAATGGAGATCAGAGAAATAATTGGTTAGCTAGTATTCATTGTTTTTTTTAAAAAAGTCTTGATGCCAGAATCTGGAAAGATTTAAGGATTTAACAAGGAACAAAACATGGGGCTGTTTTCTTAAATTTATTATCCAATTACTTGTTAGCTCAGCTATGGTCATGCAATTCTTCCAGTAAAAACTGGAAGTTAGTGTGAGCAGAATGGTCTATTAGAATTCTGGGAGAATGTTATGGAAGTTTACAGCATTAGCCCAACTGGTCTATGCCATCTGCCTTTTTAAAACTATGCTAATTCCCAGTGCCCACATTTGGCCCCTCTCTATACCCATCATACCATCTAACTATCTAAATGCTTTTTAAAAATATAAAATTGTACCCACCTCATTACCTCTGTTCCAGACATTTGCCATCCTCTGGACATTTTTGTATCTCTCCCCCTTAGATCTATGCCATCTAGTTTTACACTCCCCTATCTTTGGAGTGAGTCATCCTATCACTGAGGGAGAAGTGTGTAAGAGGCCATAAGATTGGAACTGGTAATGGTTTGCTGGTGATTGCAGTGTTTTGATACTGCAGCAATCTGTATCTATAGGACCGGAGTTTGAGCTGATCAATGCCAGACAGTGATCATCTCCAATAAGCCCAACCACTGCCAGCATTTATCTTCAGGTCACTGTTGATCTGAAATTTAATTAGATCAAATTAATAAATTGAATTCTGCTAAGCTCTTTGACCTGCTAAAATGCTATTAGAATTATGATCACTATCACCAAAATGCTCTCCCACTAAGAAATCTGACACCTGACCAGGTTCATTTCCCAAAACCAAGTACAGCCTATCCTCTTGTGGGCTTATCCACATACTGTTGGGAAACTCTCCTAAACACATCTAACAGACTCCTCCCCATCTAAAGCTCCTGTCACAACAGCTCTTACCACACCTTTCCAATCTGCTCCACAACATCTGTTACTATTGGGCAGCCTATAGAAAACACCTAGTAAAGTTATGACCCCCTGTTTGTAACCTCCACCCAAAGAGACTCTGTAGACAATCCCTCCATCTTTTCTGCAGCTGTGACACTCTCTAGTCAACAGTGCCACACCCCCACCTCTGCCTCCCTCCCTGTCCCTTCTGAAACCTTGGCACTTAAAGTAACCAGACCTGTCCTTGAGTCACTCAAGTCTCTAATGATCACCACACCACATTGCCAAATAGTGATCCATGCTCTAACCTCATCCATTTTGTTCACCATGCTCCTTGCCTTAAAATAGATAGCTCAAACCTTTGGTCTGTGTGTGCTCCTCTTCTATCACCTGCCTATCCTCCCTCACACTGTCAACAAGCTCTCTATTTGTGAGCTATCCTCCTCTCTCCAGTCACTTCAATTTGATTCTCAACCCCCAAATTATATAGGTTAGATGGGCTTCAAATTGGTTTCAAAAGTTGATGCAACATTGAGGGTTGAAGGGCCTGTACTGTGGTGTTCTATGCTAGATTGGCATTCAATCTAGCACTGATACAACCTGGTTGCATTGTACCATCTGCAAGATGCACTAATGCAACTTTGGGTTCCATTCTCTCCAGCTGTGAATGTTCAGCTAATGTGAAAGATAAATGTGACTTCCTAAACACATGTTGAAGCATCCAGGTATAAACAAACTTCAGCACTGATTTGCAGTGTTGAAACACTAGCTTTTTATCTGTAAGGATAGGAACACCACTTCAGAAATTCCCCCATTGCTGGGTCAAAATCCTGGAACTCTGTCAAGAGTGGGCTATACACTGGTAACATTGTTCCAAGCACAGGAGTAGCAGATAGCTACCACCTGGAGGTTCCCATCTGTGTCAATCAACACTTCAAAATACCCCTTTCTTCACTATCACTGAGTCAGAATCCTGGAACTCCCTCCTTACAGAATTGTGGGTGTAAAGGAGACTGCAGTGGTTCAAGACAATTAATGATTGGCAGTAAAAATATTGGCCTAGCCAGCAAAGTGCACATCCTGTGAAGGCAATGAAAAGCCATCAATCTCTCGCCTGTCTAGTTGATTGGCCTTTCCAGCACTTTGTTTCTAATACACCAGGAGTAATGGCTTGGTGTGAAAACACTGAACCAGCAGCCTTATAGACTGTCATTTTCAGCAAAGTGAGGATCTTTCAAACCCAGTTGTGATGAGGTTCTTTGAGGAGGTAAAGAGAATTTGTGATTCTCTCAATTAAGCACTAGTAAAGCATGAAATGCGGTCAGACTCACCTTGAGGTCTTGGTAGCCTGGATACTCTGGAATACTGGGCATGAGGTACATTCTGGTGCTGTTGGATTGGCATCTTGTTGAGCTTTGCAGAGTTTGTGCAGAAAAGGGCTTCTTGTCTGTGGTACTCATGCTGAAAGCTCCTTGCTCTGTAACTAGTAACCCAATTGAAGCTGCAGCTTTATATTGAAGGCTTGTGACTGGCACATGGTGTTGCTAATCAGGAACAGGTGCCTTGACACAATTAACCTGATTCATCATGGCATTATTTGCTGCTGTCCAAATTGGATAGTGAATTTGACAGGGATAAATCTTTTTAATCCAGTCAAGGCTTCCTGGCAAGCAGGAAGGTTCATTTAAGTAAATGGCTGACTGTTGAAGCTGGATTAACCCTGTTTTCTCCTATCACTTGCTCTATTATCTTGTATCACCATTTGGTTTTCACTGGCAGTGACAGCTTGTGAATAAATTCTTTGATGTATTACTAGTGGCAGTGCAGCTGCTGTGTAATCCCATAATGCTGCTTTGAATCAGCAGGCTTAATGTTTTAGCACGAAGCTACTGGTCAACATGCTTTCTTTATTCACGTGGCACGTTTGGTATCTCTTGCGTTAACTCGGCTCCTACTTGCATAAAGTTTTAAAGACTAGTACAATATTTTTGCTGAAACTGTCTGTCTTCAGGTGATTCATAGAAGCCCTATGGTGCAGAAGGAGGCCATTCGGCCCATTGACTCTATACCGACACAATCCTGCCCAGGCCCTACTCCCATGTCCTTACACGCTTACTCACTAATTCCTCTAACCTATGCACCTCGAGACACTAAGCAGCAATTTAAGCATGGCCAGTCAACCTAACCAGCACATCTTTGGACTGTGGGAGGAAACCTGAGTACCTGGAAGAAACCCACACAGACATGAGGAGTTTGCACAAACTCCACACACAGTGACCCACACCAGGAATCGAACCCAGGTACCTGGAGCTGTGAAGCATCAGTGCTAACCACTGTGCTATCATGCTGTCCAAGTGCTGGCTGTATCCTCCTGCATCAGGCAATTTGAAAAAGACACAACGTCAACAAAATGAAGAAACTGGAAATGATACAAGCCCAACCAGTCACTACTTGATTTGATCCTGAAAGTACTGGCTTATCCTTTTGTCAGTGAGTTGGCTGACACTGGCAGTAAGGATCTTTACCCGTGGGTTAGGGGTGCAGAATCCAGTCAGGGTTTCCTTGCTGATCATCTAGTGCCACATATATCCTCCCAGTGATGGGTGATTGGATTTAGCTGTGTACAGGTGATTGACAGTGCTGTTCAATACAGCCACTCATCCAGATCTCTTGTTTTAGAATCAAAATAGGATCAGAGTAAGGGCTGCCTCTTTGTTCTTTTTAGTATTGCTTTGTTAATCTTGAGATGCTAGCTCCAAGAGCAAAGTATTTAGGGAGCTACATGTCCAGTTATAATTCCTTTATATTTTGCCTTTCAGGAAAAGGTGATGGAGATGATTCGGCTGATACAATCAGCCGTGGTACAAAGGTGGTTCTCCACCTGAAGGAAGATCAGGCTGAGTATCTGGAGGAAAAGAGAATCAAAGAGGTTGTGAAGAAGCACTCTCAGTTCATTGGTTATCCCATTACACTTTTTGTAAGTACTGTAATATGTTGTTTGCCTATTATTAGAAATCTGTTTAATTTTTTTCCACCACAATTTATTAGTTGCACCAACATGTCACTATTAGTCTGGTCTTTAGTGTGTGCGTTGTTACCTTGGAAATTTAAATTGATTTTGTGGGCAGCTCTGGTAGTTGTACTGAAAAACTAAATCTCAGGGTTAGCAGGGGAGAAGATCCTGGAGCTGCTTTGCATTTTTTCTGCTAGTGACTTGCCCTGAGAACCCAAGAGTGTAGTGTATTGCTAAAGAGATAGTAAAGACATTACTAGCCAAAGAGCCTTGGATTTTTATGCTGCAGCATTATACCTTGGTGATTTCTCTCCCCATACGCGTGCGAATCAGTATTCATTGAATTTGAGCTTGACAATTGACCTAGGGATATGGGGGTAGGGTCTGGGTGGATGGTGTTTGGTGCAGACTCATTGGGCAAAAAGGGCTTCTTTCTGCACTTAGGGTTTCTATGATTCTACCAGTATCCTAGCTTTGATCAGTACTCACATTGAGAATGTTAGTTTCATGCACTGTGCAAGCTGGGTGCAATTATCTGCATCAGATGTCATCCTGTGGGATAATGGCTAGTCTGATCTTATCAGATCACGTTGTATATTGTGCAAACTCCTGAATAGACACAAGGCCCTGAAACGTGACCAGTATATCTCAAGTTTATCCTGGAAGGCAAAAATTAATTGCTGTTTCAATCTGCTTTGCAGTAGTAGCGCAAGTGTATTCTTGCTGCAATTAAACCAAAAAGAGACAAGTAACGTATATAAATTTTAGTGCCATTTTGATCCACTTTCACAAGCAATTAATTTTTAATTACAGTCCAAGTTGCATCCCAATAATCATTTTCTATTTTTCTAATTCTTTCTGTTTCTGTTGTAAAATGAGAGCTGGAATTGTCATGTGGAAATGACTGGTGTTCAGTTTGTAGTGGGATTTTCATTATCACCACCTCACTGAACCTAATGCTTCATTAGGGTAAACATCAGTTTTGCCTGAGTGTGTTGCTTGTAGGTGTGGAAGTAATAGCGGGCTAGTTTGCTGACCTTGTGACTACTTTTTTCAGGTTGAGAAGGAACGGGAAAAGGAGATCAGTGACGATGAGGTTGAAACGGAGGAAAAGTCTGAGAAAGAGGATGGTGCCGATATGGAGGAAGGAGAAAAGCCTGAGATTGAAGATGTAGGGTCTGATGAGGAAGAAGATGGTGAAAAGAAGGACAAAAAGAAAACTAAGAAGATCAAAGAGAAGTATATTGACCAGGAGGAACTGAACAAAACCAAACCTATTTGGACCCGCAATCCCGATGACATCACGCAGGAGGAGTATGGAGAGTTCTATAAAAGTCTGACTAATGATTGGGAGGATCATCTTGCTGTGAAGGCAAGTTTCACCTGATTGTGACTTTAACATTAGCTGCTCTAACAAAGCTACTTTAGTATCCTCTTGTGTAATTTTTAAGTACATTTTTTTCCTGAGGTGAGGGCCTCACTGGTTGGGCCAGCACTCTATTGTCCAAACCCTCGTGCACCTTGAAGGTGGTGATAAGCTTGAACCACTATAATCTCTTTGTAGGTTCATCCTACACTGTTACTGAGGACAGAGTTCCAGGATTTTGATCCAGTGGCAGTACAGGAACAGTGGTGTATTTCCAAATCAAAATACTGAGTGACTTGGGTGCTGATATTCCCAAGTGTTTGTTGCCCTTCTAGGTGGTAGTGGCCATGATTTTGTGGTGTTGTCTGAGAAGTTTTGGGAGTTGTAGTGCTTATAGATGGTTATGCACTGCTGCTACTCAGCTTGAACAGTAAGGGGATGAATGTTTATGGGTGGGATTCAATCTAGTGGTCTACTTTGCCCTGGATGGCATTAAGCTTGTTAGTATTTGTGCTCAACCCATCCAGTAAGTATTCTATCACACTCCTGACTGGGGCCTTGATTGTGGACAGACTTCGGGAAGTTGAGGTGAGTTCTTGCTGCACGATGCCTAGCTTTTGCCCTGGTCTGGTACCTACAGAATTTATTTGCAGTCAAGTTTCTGGTAAATGGTGATACCCAGGATGTTGACAGTAGGAATTCAGCAGTGGTAATGCCATTGAATGTCATGGGGAGATAAGATTTTCTTCTGTTGGAGATGGTTGTTGTCTGGTACTTAAGTGGTGCGAAATGTTATTTTGCTGTTTCAGTCCAAATTTGAATATGGACTGCTTCAGTATCTGGAGATGTGAATGATATTAAATATTGTGCAGTCATCAGCGAACATTTCCATTTCTGACCTTGTAGTGGAACAAAGATCCAGCTAATGATGGTTGGGCCTAGTACACTATCCTGAGAACCAACTTAATGTGAAGCTCCAACCCCATCCTGATTCATATTGATTTGTAGTTTTTCAGAGGGTCTGAATGGGCTATTTTTCCCCATTCCCTTGTCTTCCTCCTGTCTTAACTGTGACTGCCGGACCTAATCTTCAGCCATATTCATTTCCGTTCCCCTCGGAATGTTTAACATTCCCTATTCCTGGTGTTATCTCTAGATATTAATCATGAAATGAAAGGTTGTTAACTCAGTGAAAGTAACTTATTGTTCTCCCTTCTCAGCATTTTTCTGTTGAGGGCCAACTGGAATTCCGAGCCCTCCTGTTCATTCCCAGGCGGGCTCCCTTTGATCTTTTTGAGAACAAGAAGAAGAAGAACAACATCAAGCTCTATGTTCGCAGAGTCTTCATCATGGACAGTTGTGAGGAGTTGATCCCAGAGTACCTCAGTGAGTATTTCGTTAACATGGCTTGTGTGCCTTCCTGATTTGGGGCTTTGTATGGACAGAGGGATGTTTCTTTGTCCGTGTAGACTGCTGGATATAGGCTTTTAGTTAAGGAGATTCCTGTTTAAAAATTGTTCCTCCCAAGAATCTCTTGCTGCTTTTGTTTTTATTAAAGTTCTTGGAGTTTGTTATAAAATATCTATTTTGGATGTGTAGAATTCTAGTCTGACTTTTACTAAATGTGGAAGACCAGGGTTCAGTGTTATATCTGACCCTGTTGAACTAACGTGGTCTTTTCTCAAGGCCCTTGGTTCATGTCAGATGTATGACAGTGTGAATCTGATTCTCTTAACGCAGACTTTGTTCGTGGGGTGGTGGACTCTGAGGACCTGCCCTTAAATATTTCCCGAGAGATGCTGCAACAGAGCAAAATCCTGAAGGTCATTCGCAAGAACATAGTCAAGAAGTGTATGGAGTTGTTCTCTGAGCTGGCAGAGGACAAGGAGAACTATAAGAAATTCTATGAGCAGTTCTCAAAGAATCTCAAGGTAAGGTAAAAGAAATATTCCAACATTGTATTGGTTGCTGGTTATAACCGCTGGCTATAAAACGCTGGTTAGACCTCGTTTGGAATACTGTCTGGTTCTGGTCGCCTTACTACCAGAAGGATGTGGAGAAGGGGACGTTTGTTCAAGAAGGGGAAGAGAGACTTTCCAGGGAATTATAGGCCAGTGAGTCTTACTTCTGTTGTGGGCAAAGTATTGGAGAGAATTATTAGGGATAGGATTTTATAGTTATTTAGAGAGAAATGAATTGATTGGGGATAGTCAGCATGGTTTTGTGAAGGGTAGGTCGTGCCTTACTAACCTCATTGAGTTTTTTGAAAAAGTGACTAAAGAGGTGATGGGGGTAAGGCGGTTGATGTGGTATATATGGACTTTAGTAAGGCGTTTGATAAGGTGGCCCATGGAAGACTTCTGCAGAAAATGCAGATGTATGGGATATAGGGTGATTTAGCTAATTGGATTAGGAATTGGCTAGCAGATAGAAGACAGAGGGTGGTGGTTGATGGGAGATATTCATCGTGGAGTTCGGTTACAAGAGGTGTACCTCAGGGATCTGTTTTGGGCCCCTGCTGTTTGTAATTTTTTATAAATGATCTGGATGAGGGTATTGAAGGATGGATTAGTAAGTTTCTGGATGACACTAAAGTTGGTGGAGTGGGTAGATAGTGAAGAGGGGTGTTATAGTTTGCAGAGAGATTTGGACAAGTTGCAGAGCTGGGCTGAGAGGTGGCAAATGGAGTTTAATGTGGAAAAGTGTGAGGTAATGCACATTGGCAGGAATAATAAATGTGTAGAGTATAGGGCTAATGGTAGGATTCTTAATAGTGTTGATGAACAGAGGGATCTTGGTGTATTTGTGCATAGATCCCTAAAAGTAGGCAGTCAAGTCGATAAGGTTGTTAAGAAGGCATACGGAGTCTTAGCTTTTATTGGTAGGGGGATTGCATTTCGGAGCCGCAACGTCATGTTGCAACTGTACAAAACTCTAGTGCGGCCGCACTTGGAGTATTGTTTGCAGTTCTGGTCCCCACATTATAAGAAAGATGTGGAGGCATTGGAGAGGGTACAGAGGAGGTTTACCAGGATGTTGCCTGTATGGAGGGCAGGTCTTATGAGGAGAGGCTGAGGGATTTGAGGTTGTTTTCGTTAGAAAGGAGGCGGCTAAGAGGAGACCTTATTGAAACATACAAGATGATTAGAGGTTTAGATAGCCTTTTTCCTAAGATGGAGAAAGCTAGCACGAGGGGACACACCTTTAAATTAAGGGGTGATAATTATAGGACGGATATCAGAGGTAGGCTCTCTACCCAGAGGGTGGTTAGGGAGTGGAATGTCCTGCCTGTGGCAGTTGTAGATGTGCCAAGTTTGGTGGCGTTTAAGAGGTTAGTTGATAAGTTTATGGAAGAGAAGGGAATAGAACAGGCCCTATGTTCCTCTGGAGAGAGTGCAGAGGAGGTTTACCAGGATGCTGCCTGGTATAGAAGATCTGAGTTACGAGGAGAGATTAGGCAAATTGGGACTGTTTTCCTTAGAAAGACGTAGGCATAGAACATTACAGCGCAGAACAGGCCCTTCGGCCCTCGATGTTGCGCCGACCAATTAGGAACAAGCAAACCAGCAGGGGCCCCAAAACACATCCCTGAGGTACACCACTAGTAACTGAACTCCATGATGAATATCTCCCATCAACCACCACCCTCTGTCTCCTATCTGGTAGCCGATTCCTAATCCAATTAGCTAAATCACCCTCTATCCCATACATCTGCATTTTCTGCAGAAGCCTTACTAAAATCCATATATACCACAACTGCCTTACCCCCATCCACCTCTTTGGTCACTTTTTCAAAAAACTCAATGAGGTTAGTAAGGCACGACCTACCCTTCACAAAACCATGCTGACTATCCCCAATCAATTCATTTCTCTCTAAATAACTATAAATCCATCCCTAATAATTCTCTCCAATACTTTGCCCACAACAGAAGTAAGACTCACCGGCCTATAATTCCCCGGAAAGTCTCTCTTCCCCTTCTTGAACAATGGGACCACGTTCGCTATCCTCCAGTCTTCCGGCACTATACCCGTAACCAACGACGACCTGAAGATCAGAGCCAGAGGCTCTGCAATCTCCTCTCTCGCCTCCCAGAAAATCCTAGGGTAAATCCCGTCCGGCCCAGGGGACTTATCTAACTTCAAACCCTCAAGAATATCTAGCACATCCTCCTTATCTACTTCAATACTTTCCAGTTTGCAACCCTGTATCTCAGTGTTCTCCACAACTACATTTACATCTCCCTGCGTGAATACCGAAGAGAAATTTGTTCAGTGCCTCTCCAATCTCTTCAGGCTTTACGCACAACTTCCCACTGCTGTCCATAACTGGCCCTAACCAATCTTCTATTCTTAACATATCTAAAAGTTTTAGGATCAAGGAGAATCCTATCAGCCAAAGTCTTCTCGTGTCCCCTTTTAGCTCTTCTCAACTCACTCTTTTAGCTCACTCCTGGCTAATCTATAGCTAGTTTATTTGATAGTAAATCCATGAGCTTTCGACACTATCAAATAAATTGGTTGGATTTTAAATTGGTGTTGCAAAACTTTACTGAGTTTACCCCAGTCCAACGCCGGCATCTCTACATCATAATCTATAGCTATCCATTGCACTGACTGAGCCTTCAAGCCTCATCCTGACATAAGCCTCTTTTTTTTTTCCTTTTAACCAGCGAATTAACTTTTTTAGTACACCAAGGTTCCCTTACTCGACCATTTCCTCCTTGCCTGACAGGGACATACTTATCAAGGACTCGCAGTAGCTGCTCCTTGAATAAGGTCCACATTTCAGATGTTCCCAGTCCCTGTAGTTTCCTAGTCCAACCTATGCACCCTAATTCCCTCCTTATGGCCTCATAATTACCATTCCCCCCGCTATAACTACTGCCCCCAGCTTCATGCCTATCCCTATCCATCACTAAGGTGAACGTAACCGAATTGTGGTCACTATCACCAAAATGTTCACTAACTTCCAAGCCTAACACCTGGTCTGGCTCATTGCCCAGCACCAAATCCAATGTAGCCTCACCTCTAGTTGGCCTATCTACATACTGAGTCAAAAAACCTTCCTGCACATTTTGTACAAAAACTGACCCCTCTAACGAGCTAGAGCTATAGCTATTCCAATCAATATTAGTAAAGTTAAAGTCCCCATAACAATTACCCTATTACTTTCACTCCTGTCCAGGATCGACTTTGCAATCCTTTCCTCTACCTCTCTAGAACTTTTAGGAGGTCTATAAAAGACTCCCAACAGGGTGACCTCTCGTCTCCTGTTTCTAATCTCAGCCCATACTACCTCAACAGACAAGTCCTCATCAAACTTCCTTTTTGTCACTGTGATACAGTCTTTAACTAATAATGCCACTCCTCCCCCCCCTTCTACCTCCTTCTCTACTCCGACTGAAGCATTTGAACCCCGAAACCTGCAACAACCATTCCTGTCCCTGCTCTATCCATGTCTCTGAAATGGCCACAACATCGAAGTTCCAGGTACTGGTCTAAGCTGCAAGTTTCTCCACCTTATTGCGAATACTTCTTGCATTAAAGTATACGCATTTCAAACCATGCCCTACTCCACCCGTATGCTGCTGTGTTTTGCAGTTCTCCTCTATGACCCCCCTATTCTCATCCCTCTTAGCACCCCAACTACTCAGGATCCCACCCCCCCTCTGAATCAGTTTAAAGCCCCCTGCATAGCCTTTGCAAATTTTCCTCCCAAGATATTGGTTCCCCTCTGGTTCGGGTGTAGACCATCTCTCTTGTAGAGGTCCCACCTATCCCAGAATGAGTCCCAATTGTTCAGGAACCTGAATCCCTCCCTCCTGCACCATCCCCGCAGCCACGAGTTCAAACATTCCCTCTCTCTGTTCTTCTCTAAACTATCCCATGGCACAGGCAAGAGTCCAGAGATAACCACTCTGTCTGTTTTGGCCCTAAGCTTCCACCCCAACTCCATAAATTTCTGTTTAATGTCCCCTTCCCTTGTCCTACCTACATCATGTGTCCCTACATGAACTATGACTTGGGGCTGACTCCCCTCTCCCTTAAGAATCTTAAAAACCCGCTCTGAGACATCCTGGACCCCGGCCCCTGGGAGGCAACACACCAGCCCTGAGTCCCGTTTATTACTATTTACTCTCCTATCTGTCCCCCTAACTATGGAGTCTCCAATTACCAGGCCCAATCTCTTATTCCCCTACCCACCTGAGCATTCCCAGCAGGCTCACCCCCAGAGACCTGCTCCCTTTAGCCTTTTTCCTAGGATGGAGAAAGCTAGCACGAGGGGACACAGCTTTAAATTAAGGGGTGATAGTTATAGGACGGATGTCAGAGGTAGGTTCTTTACCCAAAGGGTGGTTCGGGAGTGGAATGCCCTGCCTGCAGCAGTTGTAGATGCGCCAAGTTTGGTGGCGTTTAAGAGGTTAGTTGATAAGTATATGGAAGAGAAGGGAATGGTTTAGTTTGGAGGGGCATTGCTTTTCATATTGGTCGGCGCAACATCGAAGGCCGAACGGCCTGTTCTGTGCTGTAATGTTCTATGTTCTATCTCCAGTTGATTCCTCCTCAACTGTAGCCTCCAGGACAGAAAACTTGTTTTGGAGGGGAACAGCCCCAGGGGATTGTCTCCCTGATTGCTTCTTACCCCTCTTCCTAATAGTTACCCAAGAATCACTTTTAGGAGTGACTATCTCTTTGTAACTCCTGTCAATATCCACCTCAACCTCCTGAATTCCTCTAATTCCAGCTCCTTAACACGATCCTCAAGGAGCTGCAAATGGGCACACTTCCTGCAGGTATAATCAGCAGGAACACTACTGGTGTCCCTCACCTCGTACATACTGCAGGAGGTGCAACGTACTGCCTGCACTGCCATCCCTGATACTTTAATTTCTAGGAGAGAGAAAAAAAAACTTCCCACACACTTATTATTAGGTTAGGGGAGGGTGGGATACTCTACCTGTGTAGAGTATCGGGTTTCCTCTCTGTACCAATTTATAGGGTCAGAGGAGAACTTAGAGGAGATCTGATAGAGGTGTACAAGATTTTGAAGGGAATAGATAGAGTAAACAGAGCTCAGCTTTTTCCTAGGATGGACTCAAATAGCACGAGGGGTCACGGGCTTAGGGTGAGGGGGGTAAGGTATAATTTGGATGCGAGGGGGAGTTTTTTCACACGGTGGTGGAGACAGGTACTCTGGAGTTATTTAAGAAATACTTAGATGGGCACATGAACAGAATGGGAATGGAGGGGTATAGAAAACTGATTTTAAATAGGGATCATGAGCCTTGAGAGTTCCCTGGGAAGTGTGTAAATAGATGATGATATTGATGTACTTGTTTTTATCCTACAGCTGCTTTGGTCCACCTTGTTGTCTAACGAGGGGCATACACATGATGGGTCGTGAGAGGACTGCTCTTGGACTTTTTTCGAGAGTATCCTAGTACTTCACGTTGTTAGTGTACGCTTGACCTGGACCATCTGATGGGCAACACGACAGCTCAGTGACTATCGCTGTGCTGTGCAGATATATGGATTTGGGCCTGTATCTGTGGGAGTTTGCACATTCTCCCTGTGCTTGTGTGGGTTTTCTCTGGGAGCTCTGGTTTCTTCCCACATCCTAAAGATGTGCTCTTAGGCTAATTGGCAAAACAAATTCTCCCTAAATTGTCTCTTTTTGGTTTTTAATCCATAGATGTATAAACATGGACAGGGATCGCAGGTAGAAGTGGGAACGTCGAGGTGGCGGTGTGGGCTCGTTGGGCCGAAGGGCCTGTTCCCCATGCTGTTTTGTTCTTTGTCTGCTGTCTGTACGAGGGCCAAAATAGTGTTTCTTGGGGGGGCGGGGGTCAGAAAATTCTTAACAAATTTATAATAGCTGCTTATTGAATTTCTGAAGGTTCTGCAGTGTAGAGAATGCAGAGGTCACCCAGTCTAACTGATTCAGCTCATTAATGAGAATTGTACACATACCAAAAGGCAAATCCACAGAGTAATATAGGCATGTGCAAATATCACTACATCTGAGTATTGAAAAAAACTAAATGTGGATTTGTCCTTTCAGTAGATTGTGGAGACGTTTTTGCATACAAATTAGAAGTAGGCTACTCAGACCCTCTAGCCTGCTCTGCCATTCAATAAGACTGACTGATCTGATTGCCACTTCCTGCTTACCTTAGTAACCATTCATCCACTTTAATCAAGAATCAAAGACTCTGCTTCCACCATCTTTTGACAAAGGGAGTTCCAAAAACCTGCTACATACAGGAAGAAAACCTGGCTTAACTGAGGAGCCTGGTTCTAGATTCTCCCACAAGAAGTATCCTCTCCACGCTAACCCTGTCATAACTCTTCAGGGTCCTGTCTTTTCCTTTGTAAGACAACAGGCCCATGCTTAGTATTTTGTCTAGGAAACCTCTCGACTGTTCCTAACGCACTTATCACCTTTCTCAAATAAGGGGACCAATGTTTTACATTAGGTGTGGTCTTGCTATAATCCCCCCATGTTTATATTCATACACTCTCTCAATAAACAATATTCTGTTGGTTTTTCCAATTATTTGCCAATTAGTCTTTTATGATTCATGCACTAGGACACTCAGATCCTCAGATGTCATGTACTTCAATATGATAACTGATTTCCTTTCATTAACCCTTACAGCTGGGTATCCATGAGGACTCTCAGAATCGCAAGAAGCTTTCTGAACTGTTGCGTTACCACACCTCTCAATGTGGGGATGAGCTCACCCCGTTGTCAGACTATGTTTCCCGAATGAAGGAAAACCAGAAGTGCATCTACTATATAACCGGTGAGTTGTGGTTTAGTGAGAAATGAGTTTGGTGATGGGAAGTGAGAAGATCGGTGAGGGATTGAATCACCCTTAACCTCTGTCTGCTGTTTAGTCCCAAGTGAATGATTAGTGAATTTGCCAATGATTTGAACATTTCATCAAGTCTCAAACTGTTCATCTGGCATATTTTCAAATGTGCCAGGTTTCCATTTTACAGAATCTTTCAGATAGAGGCCTGAGTGTTTTTATTAACGCCTCACTCCAGCTTTATTTTTAAGACTGTAAACAAGTACTTTCCTATCAGTACACTGCTCTTGGTGTTAATACTGGGCTCAATTCCCACATCAGCTATGGCAGAGTATGGAGGGTTGCCTTATCCTTATTGCCTGTGGAATGCCCTTATTAATAACCAGTTGTCTTTTGAATGGAGTGAAACCTGTGGTCCTTCAAGGACTAGGGCTATTAGAAATGTCGGTTAGTCTTCACTGAAATTTTTCTGAAATAAAGCTTGTATTAATGTTGCACCTTTAGTCTCCCAAGTGTTTTGACGATGGTACTGGGGGCAAAATTAGACAATTCCATAAAGTTTGTTTAATAGTGTCACAAAGTAGTTTACATCAATGCTGCAGTGAAATTGCCATGAAAGTCCCCTAGTTGTCACATTCCGTTGCCTGTTTGAGTACACTTGGAGAATTTAGAATGGCCAACGCACTCTAACCAACGTGTCTTCCACGCTGTGGGAAGAAACTGGAGCACCCAGAGGAATCCCATCCAGACACAGTGAGAACATGCAAACTACAGTGACCTAGTGCTGGGAATTGAACCTCAGTTCCTGGTACCAACCACTGTTACCCCTGATATTTGGACAGGTGATTGACTCAGTTTTATAGCACAAAGAGGCCCTTCAGCTCACCCTGTGCTAGTTTTCCAACTTTTCTGGCCCTACCAATGGTGGGGCTTAAAAATGCCATCCATTGAAAGAAAAGCAGCAATGCTCCTGATTTGTTTAGACTGAAATCTGTAATTTTGTAAAATTAAGCTGAGTTTCCTTTACTAGAAAACCACTGTTTCTGTCCATTAATGCAATGGAGCAGCACTGCTGCCTCACAGCACCAGGGACATGGGTTCAATGCCCAGCTTGGGTCACTATGCAGAGCCTGCACATTCTGCCTATATCTGCTTGGGTTTCCTTTGGTTAGGTTCATTGTCCATGCTAAATTCTGTGTACCTGAACAGGCACTGGAGTATGAAAACTAGGGGATTTTCATAGTAACTTCATTGCAGTGTTAATGTAAGGCTATATATATGACACTAATAAATTAACAACTTCATTATTGAAAGAGGAGGAAACTTGCCCAGCAGAGTGCCTTTAGAGAAGGAAATCGCTTTCACAGAACACTACTGTGCAGAAGAGACTCTTCTTGAATCTGTATGAAAGGCCCTTACTTGCCCACCTAACACCACATTCCTAGCGCTTGGCCCATTGCTTTGAATGTTATGATGCATTAAGTACTCATCCAGGTATTTTTAAAAGATGAGGTATCCTGCCTCCTCCATCTTCCCAGGCAGCACACTGCAAACTATCATCCTGAGTAAAAAAACTTCCCCAAAACCTTGCACACATCACTTAACTTGTGTCCCCTTGTAACTGATCCTTCTAAGAAAGGGAAGCTCCCTGTCTAGTCTAAAGATGTGCAGGTTAGATTGATTGGCCATGCTAAGAAATTGCCTCTTAGTGTCCAGGGATATGTAGGTTAGAGGGATTAGTGGGTATAATATTTAAGGATATGGACGTGGGATTGTTAGGTGTAGACTCAATGAGCTGAAGGGCCTTTTTTTTTTTTGAACTGTAGGGTTCTATGATTTATACCCTGTCCATGCACCACCCCCACCCCCCGCCAGCCTCCCATAATCTCAAACAGTTCAATCAGGTTGCCCTTCTGCCTTCTGTGCTCCAAGAAAACAACGCAAGTCTATCCAATGTCTGTTTATAATTTAATTCTTCCAGCCCAGACAGCATCCTGGTGAATCTCCTTGCCTGGTCTGGTCTTACATGTGACTCCAGATTGAGGCTACCCAAACCACTCAGCCACAGGATGGGCAACAATGCTGACCTTGTCAGTGATGTCTACGTGACTAATGGAAAAAAGAATTGGCTGTCTGTTTGTATGTATGCCTAACCTATCCAGTTAGTTCAGTGGTTACAGTATTGGCAGCACAGCACATATGGTGCTTGTAACCTGGAGGGTAAGACTCAGGGAGAAGTCATCCTGAATAACCCAGTGCTAAAAAATTCCATCACCACAGATGGATAAGAATTCTTATGCTATTTCCTTTTTCAGGTGAAAGCAAAGATCAAGTAGCTAACTCTGCTTTTGTGGAGCGCGTCAGGAAGCGGGGCTTTGAGGTGGTCTACATGACTGAGCCTATCGATGAATACTGTGTACAGCAGCTGAAGGAATTTGATGGTAAGCAGCTTGTCTCTGTCACAAAGGAGGGCCTTGAGCTGCCTGAGGATGAGGAAGAGAAGAAGAAGCGTGAAGAGGATCGAGCCAAGTATGACAATCTGTGCAAACTCATGAAAGAGATTCTGGACAAGAAAGTGGAGAAGGTAAAGCTGCAGAGTTTATTCAAAATCTTTCAATGCAAGCAATAACTTTCTTTTCTTCTCTTTGCCATGTAAACTACTGTTACCTTTCCAGGGTCATTCCCCAGGTATGTACATTAAGATTAATAAGCTGGCATAAAGAAGCATAAATTGCCACTGCCTGGTGAGATGTATCCCTGGCTACTATGGGAGGCAGGGAAGGAGATTGCAGATGCCCTGACAAGCTATTTAAATCTTCACTGACCACAGGTGAAGTGCCAGTAAGTTCCTAGGGAGCTTTGGAGAACAAAAGGACCTTGGGTCTCTGGCAACACAGGTAGATAGGATGGTGAGAAAGCCTTATGGAATGCTTATCTTTAGCTGGGCAGAGAATATATTTGGCTAGGCCACAGATGGAGCATCATGGTGTTCTGGTTGCAATGTGATTGGAAGATTACACTGGAAAGGGTGCAGAGGATGTTGTCTGGAATGGGAAGGTTTCAGCTGAAGTGAGGATGAGTTTCCTCTCGGGAGCAGAGGAGGCTGAAAGGAGATCTGTAGAGTTGTGCAAAATTGAGGCATAAATGCAGTAGATCATAACTGTTTCTCCATGGCAGTGGTGTCTAAGAACAGAGGGCATAGATTTTAAAGTGATGAGAAGAGAAGGTGAGAGGGAAAGTTTGTTCACAGGGTGCAGGAGGCAGATACTTGTAACACTTGAGAAGTATCTGGTTGAGCAGTTAAATAGCCATGGTGTGATAGCTGTGGGCCAAGTGTTGGTAAATTGGTATTTGAGGGTGGGCAGACATGATGAGCATATATAACTGATATGCCTGTTAAAATCAAATCCCAAGTCCTTCTGGCAGTGTTAGCTGAGCTTAAGGTATGTTATGCCTGGGGATAGGAGATCAGTCTAGGGCTGGTTCTCAGAATGAGGTGGCTATCTCTGGTAAATGGCACCTAAAGAATATTTGGGAATTAACACTGCTGGTTACACCCCAGCATATGTGCAGCAGCTACTAACTGGGGCAGTGTAAACATGATGTAAAGATGCCGGCGTTGGATTGGGGTGGTAAGAACTCAGTAAGAATTTAGCAACACTAATTATTAATCCAACCGATTTATTTGATAGTAAAAAAGCGAGCTTTCAACACTCTTGTGTCTTCCTCAGGCAAGTGCAGTGTGCAGTGCAGACCAGAACACTGCACTTGCCTGAGGAAGACACAAGAGTGTTGAAAGCTCGCTTTTTTACTATCAAATAAATCGGTTGGATTAATAATTGGTGTTGCTGAATTCTTGCAGTGTAAACAAGCAGCTTTAACAAATGATTCTCCTTGTCCTAGGTGAGTGTTTCGAATCGGCTGGTCTCCTCCCCATGCTGCATTGTGACCAGCACCTATGGCTGGACTGCAAATATGGAGAGAATCATGAAGGCTCAAGCGCTGAGGGACAATTCAACCATGGGTTACATGATGGCCAAGAAACATCTGGAAATCAACCCAGACCACCCAATTGTGGACACTCTACGGCAGAAAGCTGAGGTAGACAAGAATGACAAAGCTGTCAAAGACCTTGTGATCCTACTCTTCGAGACTGCCCTCTTATCCTCTGGCTTTTCGTTAGATGATCCACAGACGCACTCTAACCGTATCTATCGAATGATTAAGCTCGGTCTGGGTAAGTGTTCAATAATTTATCTCCACAGCTGAGCTAAGAAGTGACCAGTATTGCTGCAATATAGTGAATTAAAGATGCTCTGTCAGATACCTGTGCTCGATGGCCAGCTATGCTTTGTGCTGCCACTGGGTTAGACTCAACTCCACTCTGCATCAATGATTTAATTTGAAAGGACTGAATGCATAGCTGCTAAATTTGCTTAGGACAAAAACATTGTCAAGGGGTAGTAAAGTTTTAAACTTCATTAGTCACAAGTGAGGCTTACATTAGCACTGCAGTGAAGTTACTGTGAAATTCCCCTAATCAACAGTCTGCCTGTTCAGGTCGATGCACCTATTTCAGAATGTGGGAGGATGTGCAAACTCCACACAGATAGTGAGCCAAGCCAGACATTGAACTTGGTTCTTGGTACTGTGAAGCAGCAGTGCTAACCACTGTGCTATCATAAGATAGACAGTCTTCAAAAAGATTTGACAAATTGGGCAAGAAAACGGCAGAGTATAATGTAGAAAAATGTGAATTTGTCCACTTTTCCTGGAAGAATAGAAAAACAGCATTGTGATTAAATGGAGGGATCTGGGTATCCTGGTACATGAACCACATGCAGCTAAGCAGGTGATTATGGAAAGAAATGAAATGTTGGTGTTTACTGTAAGGAGAATGGAATATAAAAATTAGGGCTGTTAAGGGATTTGGTGAGGTTACATCTGCAATACTGTAGCTCTTAAAGGCTATATTGTTTGAGCAGGAGCTCAGAAGGTTCAGTTCACTCCATCCTGAGATGAGGATAAGATAGTTTGAACCAGTCAAGTCTACTCACTGGAGTTGAGAATGAGGTGAGCTGGCTGACTGAAACACATGATCCTGAGGGCATTTAATATGGTAGATACCAGGAGCATGCTGCCACTTTTGGGAGACACTAGGCAAGGAGCATAATAGAGTTTTTGAGTTATTGAACTGTTAGGTTTTTGCTTGAATGGTGGAACAGGCTTGAAGGGCTGAATGACCTATTGCTGCTGTTCAGTCCTGTTGTGGAAGACTCCTCCATTTCCCTCAGCTATTAGAAATTGACTTCCCCTTGATGCAATATGTGGATTAGATAGTGCTGTGCCTCTAGCAGAGTGAAATGCAGTGGGTTTTTTTTGCAGTAGTATTAAATTGTTTTTCTGTTTGTTTGAAAGGCATTGATGATGATGAGGTGCCTGTGGAAGAGACCACCCCACAAGCTGTGGAAGAGATTCCGCCCCTGGAGGGAGATGAGGATGCATCCCGCATGGAGGAAGTTGACTGAATGTTGCCCTCTTCCTTCTCCCTTGATGTATTTGAATTGGACTGCTGTATTTAATTTGAACGTTGAAAAAGATCTGTTGTGCATATTGTGTGTGTAAAGTAATGATGATCTGACCAATGTGGATTGGGTTTTTACCAGAATGAGTCTTGCACTACAGTCATTCTCAGATGTTACTGTCCTTTTTATTTTCAAACGCATGTCATTTATATTTTTGCAGCTGTATGCTGTAAAATAAAATCCAAAACTACTGGGGTGCAAATGAGGCATGACTTTACTGTGTTGGGAAATTTGTAATTTGAAAATTCCTCATTTGGTCTTTAGTCACTGGATGTCACTGGCTGGCCAGCATTTGTTATCCTTGAGAAAGTGGTGCTAAGCTGCTTCCTTGAATTGTAGTCCATGTGCTGTGGGCTAGGTTTACAACATGGAAACAAGCCCTTCAGTTCAATACGTACATGTTGCCTTTTAACCACTAAGCTAGTCCCAATTGCCCACTTCCCTCCATACCCATTGTACCCATGTAACTTTCTTAACACTTTAAAAGGCAAAATTGTACTTGCCTCTATCTTTGGCAGCTTGATGTGCTTTAAGACTTTCAACACCACCTCTTAATACGTATATTCCTCAAGTTCCCCAATGGCTAACAGTCTAGCAGTTATATCCTTCAGGATGAGCTTGATCAGCAGTGCTGGACATTGAAATCCCCCAGTCAGAGTACATTTTGTCCTTGCCACCCTCAGTACTTTAGTGTTGTTGAAGATGGAGGAATACTGATTTATCAGCCAAAGGAAGAGGTGACATGGTAACCAGCAAGAGATTTCCTGGCCCATATTTAACCTGAAGTCACGAGATTGAGTCTGGAGTTGTGGACTCCTTGGAAAACTCACTGACTATATCACTGTGCCATCTCTGGATCTGTGCGACAGGACATCATCCAGAATAGTGATGGCAATGTCTGTGACATCAGTAAAGTATGATTCCGTGAGAGTGGCTGTTCGACTAGTCTGAGAGCTCTCCCAATTCTGGCATTAGTCCCCAGATGGAAAGAGACTATGATGCAGGAGGAGGCTATTTGGCCCATTGAGTCTGTATTGACAACATGCCCATCTAGACCTCACCCCACTAATCTCTCAAACCTATTCATGACAGGCAATTTAGCATAGCCCTTTAATGTTCTATCAACTCAACCTGCACATCTTTGGAGTGGGAGGAAACCAATGCACACAACGTGCAAACTCCACAGATAGTGACCCAAGCCAGGAATTGAACTTGGGTCAGTGGTGCAGGGAGGCAGCAGAGCTAACTGCTGTGCCACCTGTTGGTAAGGAAACTGTGGCATTGACAGGGCTGTTTGTTTTGCCAGTACTGGAGTCAATGCAAGATGTTCATCTGGTTTCACTCCTTTTTATTAACTTCATCATCGTGATTGATGCTACAGATTGGCTTTCTAGGCCATTTCAGAGGGCAATTGAGAATCAATCACATTGCTGTGGTTGTGCAGTCAGTAAGAAGTCTCAACACTAGGTTAAAATCCAACCACTTGTTTGATAGTAAACTCAAGCTTTTGGGGTTTAACCCATTGTCAGGTGTGACCAGAACTCTCCACTCGAACACAGCATATAAAAGGCATGTGCAGTTTACAGAATATTGATTAGAATGGGAATCTTTACAGCTAACATGCTATTCAAATCTTAAAGATGCAGACAATGTGATGGAGATAGCTATCTCTTGCTGTTGGACATCAGAACTCTCTGCTCACCTGACAAAGGGGAAAACCCCCAAAAGTTTGGGTTTGCTATCAAATAAACTGGTTGGACTTTAACCTGGAGTTGAGAGACTTTGTGTTTACCCCAGTCTAATGTCAGCATTGCCACATTTGTGCAGTCAGGCCAGACCAGGTAAGGATGTCACATTTCCTCCTTGGAAGGGTATTTAGTGAATCAAAACAATAGTTTTGTGGTCATCATTAGATTTTTATTCCAGATATTTTTTCTTGAATTCAAATTTACTGGAATACCACCAACCATCCACACTATTTCACAGTACCAGCTGGGATGCTCTAGTTTGCATCATCATTAGCTGCAGTTATGCCTAGTAACCAATGACAGAATAATGTTGAAGAAGGATGCTATTCAGTACAGGGGTTTGTGCTGGCTCTCAAAATGAGCAATTCTGCTGGCTCCATACTCTTCCAGTTTGGAACCCTGCACATTGTTTATCTTCAAATAACAATCCAATTCCTTTTTGAATGCTTCTGTTGAAACTGCTACCAGCTTAGATCCCAAACACTGTGCAAAGATTTTCCTCATCTTTGTTCTTTGTATCACTGCTTTTACTCGTTGCTTTAAATCTGTACCTCTCACCAGAGGCAACTGTTGCTCTCTGTGCCCAGACCCCTCGTGATCT
Source organism: Sphyrna mokarran (assembly GCA_024679065.1). Classification (NCBI taxonomy): domain Eukaryota; kingdom Metazoa; phylum Chordata; class Chondrichthyes; order Carcharhiniformes; family Carcharhinidae; genus Sphyrna; species Sphyrna mokarran. The sequence continues at coordinate 1,850,689 of JAGIQG010000005.1, forward strand.
TGAATACCTCTATCAAATCTCTGCCTTTTCTCGGTGGATGTGACATAGTGTTCAGTTCTCGTCACCTCGCTATAAGAAGGACGTGGAAGCATTGGAGAGAGTGCATAGGAGGTTTACCAGGATGCTGCCTGGTTTGGAGAATCGGCGTTATGAGGAAAGGTTGGGAGAGTTGGGGCTTTTCCCATTAGAGCGGAGAAGGACGAGAGATGAACAAAGAGCAACATAGCATGAGAAACAGGCCCTTTGACTAACGAGCCCTGCCACCACCTTGACATTCCCATTTCCACTTGTGATCCCTGTCTATGTTTATAGAAATCTGCATTGGAACCAAATTAGCAAGACAATTTAGGGACTCAATAGAAGTTTATAAGATGATGAATGAACGTTCAGAGACTATTTCCTCAGGTGGATGTAGCTGTTAATAGGGGGCATAACTGTAAGGTTCATGGTGGAAGATATAGAAGAGATGTTGAGATTCTTCATTCAGAGGGTGATTGGGGTGTGGAATAGACTGCTGTGATAGTGGAGTCAGACACTTTAGGAACTTTCAAGCCGTTATTGGATAGGTACATGGAGCACTCCAGAATGATAGGGGATGGCTTGATCTTGGGTTCAGACATCGCTTGGCACAACATTGAGGGCCGAAGGGCCTGTACTGTTCTATAAATCGGCTTAATGATAAATCCCTTAACCTGTTCAAGACTCAGCTGTTGAACAACTCAGTGCAGAACTTGATTGGTACTCCCTTCGAAGGTAAGTTTATCTTTCTTTGCGCAGACAGCTACATAGCACATCGTATAGCACATTGGATTAGTAAATTTGCAGATAACACTAAAGTCGGTGGAGTGGTAGATAGTGAAGAGGGGTGTTATAGTTTGCAGGGGGACTTGGACAAGTTGCAGAGCTGGGCCGAGAGGTGGCAAATGGAGTTTAATGTGGAAAAATGTGAGGTAATGCACTATGGCAGAAATAATAAATGTGTAGAGTATAGGGCAAATGGTAGGATTCTTAGTAGTCTAGATGAACAGAGGGATCTTGGTGTGTATGTGCATAGATCCCTGAAAGTAGGCAGTCAGGTCGAGAAGGTTGTTAGGAAGGCATATGGAGTCTTGGCTTTTATTGGTAGAGGGATTGAATTTCGGAGCCGCAACGTCATGTTGCAACTGTACAAAACTCTAGTGCGGCCGCACTTGGAGTATTGTGTGCAGTTCTGGTCCCCGCATTATAAGAAAGATGTGGAGGCATTGGAGAGGGTACAGAGGAGGTTTACCAGGATGTTGCCTGGTATGGAGGGCAGGTCTTATGAAGAGAGGCTGAGGGATTTGAGGTTGTTTTCGTTAGAAAGGAGGCGGCTAAGAGGGGACCTAATCGAAACATATAAGATGATTAGAGGTTTAGATAGGGTGGACAGTGATAGCCTTTTTCCTAGGATGGAGAAAGCTAGCACGAGGGGACACAGCTTTAAATTAAGGGGTGATAGTTATAGGACGGATATCAGAGGTAGGTTCTTTACCCAAAGGGTGGTTCGGGAGCGGAATGCCCTGCCTGCAGCAGTTGTAGATGCGCCAAGTTTGGTGGCGTTTAAGAGGTTAGTTGATAAGTATATGGAAGAGAAGGGAATGGTTTAGTTTGGAGGGGCATTGCTTTTTATATTGGTCGGCGCAACATCGAAGGCCGAAGGGCCTGTTCTGTGCTGTAATGTTCTATGTTCTATGTATGTGAGCCCCACAAAACTTCAGTGCTAACTCTGAATGCGGCGCTCCCTCGGCACTGACCCTCTGACAGTGCGGCGTGCCCTCAATTCTGTTATTTAAAAAGTATTTTGATAATTACATGGGTAAAATAGATATACAGGGATATGGGCCTAATAGCTTAGAGTTTAAGAAAATGGGTGGCATGGACCATTTGGGCCGAAGGGCCTGTTTTTCCCTTGTAGTTTAGGTCTCTCTTGTACAGGTCCCACCTTCCCCCAAAGAGTCCCAATGATCCAAGAATCGGAAACCCTGCCTCCTACCCCAGTTCCTGAGCCACGTGTTCATCTGCCCAAGCATCCTACTCTAACCCTCACTGGCACATGGTAGAAGTAGCAATCCTGAGATTACTACCCTCGGGGTCCTGCTTTTTAACTTCCGTCCAAGTTCTCTATACTCTTTAGGACCTCCTCACTCTTCCTACCTACGTCATTGGTACAAATGTGTACCACAACATCTGGCTGATCACCTTCCCACTTTAGAACACTGTACATGCGATCAGAGACATCCTTGACCTTGGCACCCGGAAGACAACAAACCATGCAGGAATCACTGTCCTGACTACAGGACCTCCTGTCCGTACCTCTGACCATTGAGTCTCTTATCACCACTGCGCTCCTCTTCTTCCTCCCATTCTTTTGCACTACGGAACCAGACTCAGTATCAGAGTTTTGGCCGTGGCAGCTTGTTCCAGGTAAAGTATCCCCTACAACGTTATCCAATTCGGTATAGCTGTTGTGGAGGGAAATGGTCACAGGGGAACCCTGCATTCCAACATCTTGCCTGGTATACAACTTTCCGAAAAGGGAGAAAAACCTACTCTTGTCTCTGCTTGTTCCTGCCGAAGCCCATTTTCAGCCAAAGCTCTTCAGCCTTCAAAGAACAAATCAGCAGGGGAAATCGGCCCTTTGGTCCAACGAGCCCGCGCCGCCACCCCGATGTTCCCACTTCTACCTGTGATCCCTGTCTATGTTTATAGATCTATGCATTGGAACCAAATTTGAGACAATTTAGGGAGAATTTATTCTGCCAATGTTTTTCAAGAATCTGTCCAGTCATCGTAAGTTCTGATTCTGCCTCAGCAAATTAATGGTTTTCCTTCCAATTGTGCTGAGAAAAGCTATGAGTAACTTGCTTGTAATTTTATTCTCTTGTACAAGGAACTGAAACTGATTCAGTTTTTCCATTGAAAGACAGCAGAGATCCTGACTAACCCAGCATTCCTTTACAGCCACTTGAACCTGCTCAGTGTATTATTTCACTGTCTTCCCAGTATTCCATTCCTTACCTGGGAAACCACTAATTTGATATATTTTTCTTTTTTCAAACAGCCACTCTTGAAATATAACAGATATTGTCTAGAATCCCCCCCTTCTCTGATCACAAGCCTCACTCCCCCTTTTTTCTTATTGTTTTCCTGCACTGACACTTTAATCTTTAATCTGGTTCTCCCCAATCTTATAACATTCAAAGTGAAAAGCCACAATCTTTCTCTTCTACTGAGGATCTTTCCTTGATAAAACAAAATCCTGCCTTGTTGCCAATTTTTCTATCCACAATGTGCTAATTATGTTTGGGGCATAGGTTTAAACAGAATGAAAAAGACTTTGTTTGCACACATAGATACGAGCTGACATACTATAGCTTTTATTGTCTTCTGCTCTGCATAGAATACAAAACAGAAAGTAAAACAGCGGCCTGTGCAAACATCCTAATGACATTGCCATCGAATTATATCATCAGCTCTGAAAGCAACCTGCAATTCTTTTAAATATAACCAAACAATATCAGTGATACAGGTACAACATGTTCCCTTCCAATCTGTGGCAGAAATGGATATGGTACACGATAGTTCCAAGAATTCTTTGGGTACTGGCGATTGGATTCTGGATATTTTGTTTGACAGGGAGAGTACTTACTTGTACAACACAAGTAAACAAATGAAAATTGAGAGAGATTCTGGGCAGATCACTCATTGATGGCGGCTGATGATACAGTTTGTGTTCCAGCAAGTTTTATAAAGGAAAAGGTATTATTAAGGGATAATAATGGATGGAACAGATCCATGTCGTTGTGTAAATGCGTATGGTATGTTAGCCTTCATAGGAAGGGGTATAGAATACAAGAGTAGGAGTCTAATGTTGCAAGTGTATAGAACATTAGTTAGGCCTCACTTGGAGTACTGCGTCCAGTTCTGGTCGCCGTACTACCAGAAGGATGTGGAGGCCCTGGAGAGAGTGCAGAGGAGATTTACCAGGATGCTGCCTGGTATGGAAGGGCTGTCTTACGAGGAAAGATTGAACGTACTGGGGTTGTTTTCCCTTGAAAGACGTCGGCTGAGAGGTGATCTATTAGAGGTATATAAGATTATGAGGGGTATAGATAGAGTAAATGGTGGTAAGCTTTTTCCACCATTAGATTAGGATAGAACGAGGGGTCACGGCCTTAGGGTGAGGGGGACTATGTATAAGACTAATATTAGAGGGCATTTTTTCACACAAAGGGTAGTGGGGGTGTGGAATGCACTACCGAGTAAGGTGGTGGGAGCAGGCACGCTAGGGTTGTTTAAGGGTGTCTTGGACAGCCACATGAGCGGTCTGCAGATAGAGGGATATAGGAGGACTGTTTAAATATCCTATTTGTTTCCACAGGATGTTCGGTCCACCTTGTTGACCAACAAGGGGCATGCATTCGGAATGTCGTGCGAGAGCTGCTCCTGGATGTTACTTCAGGAGTGGCCTAGTGCTTCACGTTGTTAGTGTATGCTTAAACTGGGCCATCTGATGGGCAACATGACAGCTCAGGGACTATCGCTGTTGCTGTGCAGACACATGGATTTGGGCCTGTGTCTGCGGGAGTTTGCGCATTCTCCCCGTGGTTGTGTGGGTTTTCTCCAGGTGCTCCGGTTTCCTCTCATCCCAAAAACGTGCTCTTAGGCTGATTGGGTAACAAATTGGTCCCTATATGTCATTAAGACGTTAGGACGGCGGCGCGGGCTTGTTGGACTGAAGGGCCTGTTTCCTGTGCTGTGTTGTTCTTTGTTCTTTAAATTTGACTTGAGAAGTGATTATAAATACGATGGTGGGAATGACTCTGAAGTCACTCATTGGAGGGATAGATTTTATTCTGGGTAATGATTTAGCTTGTAGAGACAGTAATGTGGAGACAGGTGTGTTCCAATAGATGGATGGTCAAATATCAGAAATGTCTCAGTATTAGGGAAGATGCTTTGAATAAAAAAGGAGTTGCTGATATTGAGAATGCAGAATTAAAATCCAAAGTGAAAGAACTGTTCGAACCTCGGCGTGAAAAGAACTTGGACACAAAGCTGAAAGAGGAGAAATTGGATGCTCCAATTCGAAGATTGTCCTGGTGGCAATGGGAATACTGAGGCCTTTGGACACTGCTCCCACTCTCAGTCCTGTCCTTTATAGTACATTCCCAGCTGTCTCTCATCACTGGAACTACTTGTTTTCCTGTGACTCTCCCACCTTGTTGGCTTTGTAGGGATGAGGGAAGGAAGCTTTAGACTGTGAACAAGTTTAAAATTATTAACCAGCTCAGCTGCCAGGCTGAAACCTTCTGCTTCCCAACATTGGATCATGGAGGTTTCTCAATTCCTCCAGAATGATCTCTCCAAGGGTCCGCCATTTGGCCTTCAGCTTTGTGCCCAGGTCTAATGGATCAAAGTTTATTTGTTTTGTCCTCTCACATTGGGTATAAAGCAGTAACAGTCTGCTTCCAGAGAAATTCTGGAATCGCTGTCTCAACTTCAGGGAAGAACTCAGTAAGAATTTAGCAACACCAATTTTAAATCCAACCGATTTATTTGATAGTAAATTTGTGAGCTTTCGACATTGTGTCTTCCTCAGGCAAATGCAGTGTTCTGGTCTGCAATAGCACACATCAGCACAGACAGTCAGAGATCCAACGCCGGCATCTTTACATCACATCAACTTCAGGGAGACAGGATTTTAGAATCTGCTGAGGGAACTCTGCCATTTCACCTGCTTTTTCACTTTTTCAGGAGAAATGCATTTCTTTCAGTCATTGACTTATGGAGGGTTTTCAGAATTTTAGTAGCTGCAGACTGGACCTTAGATTAGAGGATTTCCTTATCCACACTGTTCAGGAGCAGCTTCTACCTTTCTCACTCTCTTTCAAACTCTCTTCTGCTTCCCTAGAAATGCTGTCCTTTTCCTTCATCCAAAATTTCTTTTTCCTGAAAAAGTGTACAGGTACATAGATCTCTGAAAGTTGGTACTCAAGTTGATAAGGTTGTTAAGAAGGTGTATAGTGTGTTAGCATTTATTGGTAGATGGATTGAATTTCGGGGCCGCAACGTCATGTTGCAACTGTACAAAACTCTAGTGCGGCCGCACTTGGAGTATTGTGTGCAGTTCTGGTCCCCACATTATAAGAAAGATGTGGAGGCATTGGAGAGGGTACAGAGGAGGTTTACCAGGATGTTGCCTGGTATGGAGGGAAGGCCTTATGAAGAGAGGCTGAGGGATTTGAAGTTATTTTCATTAGAAAGAAGGCAGCTAAGAGGTGACTTAATTGAGACATATAAGATAATCAGAGGGTTAGATAGGGTGGATAGTGAGAGCCTTTTTCCTCGGATGGAGATGGATAACATGAGGGGACATAGCTTTAAATTAAGGGGTGGTAGTTATAGGACTGATGAAGAGGTGGGTTCTTTACTCAGAGGGTAGTAAGGGCGTGGAATTCCCTGCCTGCAGCAGTTGTGGACTCGTCAAGTTTAAAGCCATTCAAATGGTCAGTGGATAGGCATATGGATAACATTGGAATAGTTTAGGATAGAGGGTCATAAAATTGGTTCCATTGGTCGGCACAACATCGAGGGCCAAAGGGCCTGTACTGCGCTGTAATGTTCTATGGTCTATGAAATTCTAGTCCAACCTCTTCTGTTCTAACTATAATTGTCCATGGAAACCTGTCCCCTAATTCGAAAGGGTCCACTGTTTCCTTCACGTCCATGTTCAGTATTTTGTACAATAGTTTTTGTAGCTCTTGTTCTAATTTCAATCCATATTTCCTCCGCTGTACTCGGTTGTGGTTAATATCATAGAGAACCACAGAATCCCTACAATGCAGAAATAGGCCAACTCACCAAAGGAGCATCCCACACACATCACCATAAACCTGAGCATTCAGCAAGGCCAATCCACCTGTCTGCACTTAGGATACAAAGGATACAATTTAGCCTGGTCAATCCACCTAACCTGCACATGTTGGGATTGCGGGAGGAAACCAGAGCACCCGGAGGAAACCCACGCAGACATGGGGAGAACTTAAGAAACTGGCTCTCGAAATAGTGGATGTATTGGTGGTCATTTTCCAGGATTCTATAGACTCTGGAACTATCCTTCACAGATTGGAGGATAGCAAATGTCACTCCAATATTCAAAAGGGGAGGTAGCGAGAAAACAGGGAATTATAGACCAATAAGCTTAACATCTGTAAAATTCTCAAATCCATCATCAAGGATTTTATATCAGAGCATTTATAAAGTAGTGGCAGGATTAGACAGAGTCAGCACGGATTTCTGAAGGGAAAATGATGCTTGACAAATTTTCTCGCTACCTCCCCTTTTGAATATTGGAGTGACATTCGCTATCCTCCAATCTGTGAAGGATAGTTCCAGAGTCTATAGAATCCTGGAAAATGACCACCAATACATCCACTATTTCAAGAGTCACTTTCTTAAGTTCTCCGCATGTCTGCGTGGGTTTCCTCCGGGTGCTCTGGTTGGAATTCTTTGAAGATGTAACTCGCACAGCTGACAAGGGGGAGCCAGTCGATGTGGTATATTTGGATTTTCAGAAAGCGTTTGACAAAATCCTGCACAAGAGATTATCGTGCAAGATTAAAGTGGATGGGATTGGGAAAGTGTATTGAAATGGACAGAAAACTGGTTGACAGAGAGGAAACAAAGAGTAGGAATAAATGGGTGGTTTTCAAATTGGCAGGCAGTAACTAGTGGATGCCACAGGGATCGGTGCTGGGACCCCAACTATTCACCATATATATTAATAATTTAGATGAGGGAACATCTCGAAGACTGTAGATGATACCAAGTTGGGTGGGAGGGTGAACAGTGACCCTTCAGAATGCAGAGATTGTTCAGAATGATCTGGACAGTTTGGGTAAGCGGGCAAATCAATGGCAGATGCAGGATAATTTAGATAAATGTGAGGTTATTCACTTTAGAATCAAAAACAAAGAGGCAGATTACTACCTGAAAGGCTGTAAATTGGAAGAGGGGAGTGTGCAGAGGGATCTGGGTGTCCTTGTGAACCAGTCACTGAAGGTGAGCATGTAGGTGCAGCAGGTGGTAAAGAAGTTAAGTGGTATGTTGGCCTTTACTGTGAGAGGTTTTGAGTACAGGAGCAGGTATGTGTTGTGATTATACAGGGCCTTGGTGGGGTCACACCTAGAGTACTGTGTACAGTTTTGGTCTCCTTTCCTGAGGAAGGATGTTTCTTGAGGGAGTGCAGTGAAGGTTTACCAGGCTGATTCCAGGAATGGCAGGACTGATGTATGAGGAGAGATTCACTAGGTTAGGATTGTCTTCACTGGAGTTCAGACAAATGAGGGGGATCTCATATAGATTATAAAATTCTAACAGGTCTAGACAGGATGGATGCAGGGAGGATGTTCCCGATGGTGGGGGAGTCCAGAACCAGGGGTCACAGTCTGAGGACTGAGGGTAGATCATTCAGGACGGAGATGAGGAGACATTTCTTCACCCAAAGAGTGGTGAGCCTGTGGAATTCATTGCCACAGGAAGTAGTTGATGCCAAAAGATTGAATGTATACAAGAGGCAGCTGGATAGAGCACTGGGGATGAATGGGATTAAAGGACATGGGGAGAAAGCAGGATTAGGCTATTGGGTTAGATGATCAGCCATGATGGCGATGGAACAGGCTCGAAGGCTGAATGGCCTCCTGCTTCTATCCTCTATGTTTCTACGTCTATGTAATGTACAAACTCCAGATAGACAGTGACCCAAGCTGGGATTGAACCGGGGTCCCTGATGCTATGAAGCAACAATGCTAATCACGGTGCCACCTTCTCATTGTTAAAGAATCATAATTTAACCCAGGCTAATTCACAAACTCACAGATCAAAAATAGCTGTACAACCAACATAAACTTTACAAAGATCAAAAAAAAATTACAGCACAGGAGCAGGCCCTTTGGCCCTCCAAACCCCTCCCCCCTCGTGTCCCTTACCACGCAAATATG
>JAGIQG010000005.1:1859811-1892087 GCA_024679065.1 Sphyrna mokarran
GTGCTGTACCTGTCCTGGGAGTGTTTGATGGGGACAGTGTAGAGGGAGCTTTACTCTGTATCTAACCCTGTGCTGTACCTGTCCTGAGAGTGTTTGATGGGGACAGTGTAGAGGGAGCTTTACTCTGTATCTAACCCCGTGCTGTACCTGTCCTGGGAGTGTTTGATGGGGGACAGTGTAGAGGGAGCTTTACTCTGTATCTAACCCCGTGCTGTACCTGTCCTGGGAGTGTTTGATGGGGGGACAGTGTAGAGGGAGCTTTACTCTGTATCTAACCCCGTGCTGTACCTGTCCTGGGAGTGTTTGATGGGGACAGTGTAGAGGGAGCTTTATCTAACCCCGTGCTGTACCTGTCCTGGGAGTGTTTGATGGGGACAGTGTAGAGGGAGCTTTACTCTGTATCTAACCCCGTGCTGTACCTGTCCTGGGAGTGTTTGAATGGGGACAGTGTAGAGGGAGCTTTACTCTGTATCTACCCCGTGCTGTACCTGTCCTGGGAGTGTTTGATGGGGACAGTGTAGAGGGAGCTTTACTCTGTATCTAACCCCGTGCTGTACCTGTCCTGGGAGTGTTTGATGTGGGGACAGTGTAGAGGGAGCTTTACTCTGTATCTAACCCCGTGCTGTACCTGTCCTGGGAGTGTTTGATAGGGGGACAGTGTAGAGGGACCTTTACTCTGTATCTAACCCTGTGCTGTACCTTCCTGGAGTGTTTGATGGGGACAGTGTAGATGGAGCTTTACTCGTTTCTAACCCCATGCTGTACCTGTCCTGGGAGTGTTTGATGGGGGGACAGTGTAGAGGGACCTTTACTCTGTATGTAACCCCGTGCTGTACCTGTCCTGTGAGTGTTTGATGGAGGGACAGTGTAGAGGGAGCTTTACTCTGTATCTAACTCTGTGCTGTACCTGTCCTGGGAGTGTTTGATGGGGGACAGTGTAGAGGGACCTTTACTCTGTATCTAACCCCGTGCTGTACCTGTCCTGTGAGTGTTTGATGGAGGGACAGTGTAGAGGGAGCTTTACTCTGTATCTAACTCCGTGCTGTACCTGTCCTGGGAGTGTTTGATGGGGACAGTGTAGATGGAGCTTTACTCGTTATCTAACCCCATGCTGTACCTGTCCTGGGAGTGTTTGATGGCAGATTTCTTTCCCTAAAGATGGGTTTTTACTACTATTCCTGATAGTTGCACCATCACAACTATATTCACGCTTCAGTAAGTTAAATTCAATCGGCTGGAATTTGAACTCATTCCCCCGATCCTGGGTCTCAGCGTTACAGGTCCAGTGCGATTAACATTACACCAACATTAATACAAATTACATTATTGTGTATCTAACGCCATGCTGTACCTCTCCAGGGAGTGTTTGATGGGGAAAGTGTAGAGGGAGCTTTACTCTGTATCTAACCCCGTGCTGTACCTGTCCTGGGAGTGTTTGATGGGGACAGTGTAGAGGGAGCTTTACTCTGTATCTAACCCCGTGCTGTACCTGTCCTGGGAGTGTTTGATGGCAGACTAGAGGTTTACTCGCACAGGACTGTATCTAACCCCGTGCTGTACCTGTCCTGGGAGTGTTTGATGGGGACAGTGTAGAGGGAGCTTTACTCTGTATCTAACCCCGTGCTGTACCTGTCCTGGGAGTGTTTGATGGGGACAGTGTAGAGGGAGCTTTACTCTGTATCTAACCCGTGCTGTACCTGTCCTGGGAGTGTTTGATGGGGGACAGTGTAGAGGGAGCTTTACTCTGTATCTAACCCCGTGCTGTACCTGTCCTGGGAGTGTTTGATGGGGGACAGTGTAGAGGGAGCTTTACTCTGTATCTAACCCCGTGCTGTACCTGTCCTGGGAGTGTTTGATGGGGGACAGTGTAGAGGGAGCTTTACTCTGTATCTAACCCCGTGCTGTACCTGTCCTGGGAGTGTTTGATGGGGGACAGTGTAGAGGGAGCTTTACTCTGTATCTAACCCCGTGCTGTACCTGTCCTGGGAGTGTTTGATGGGGGACAGTGTAGAGGGAGCTTTACTCTGTATCTAACCCCGTGCTGTACCTGTCCTGGGAGTGTTTGATGGGGGACAGTGTAGAGGGAGCTTTACTCTGTATCTAACCCCGTGCTGTACCTGTCCTGGGAGTGTTTGATGGGGGACAGTGTAGAGGGAGCTTTACTCTGTATCTAACCCCGTGCTGTACCTGTCCTGGGAGTGTTTGATGGGGGACAGTGTAGAGGGAGCTTTACTCTGTATCTAACCCCGTGCTGTACCTGTCCTGGGAGTGTTTGATGGGGACAGTGTAGAGGGAGCTTTACTCTGTATCTAACCCGTGCTGTACCTGTCCTGGGAGTGTTTGATGGGGGACAGTGTAGAGGGAGCTTTACTCTGTATCTAACCCCGTGCTGTACCTGTCCTGGGAGTGTTTGATGGGGGACAGTGTAGAGGGAGCTTTACTCTGTATCTAACCCCGTGCTGTACCTGTCCTGGGAGTGTTTGATGGGGGGACAGTGTAGAGGGAGCTTTACTCTGTATCTAACCCCGTGCTGTACCTGTCCTGGGAGTGTTTGATGGGGGACAGTGTAGAGGGAGCTTTACTCTGTATCTAACCCCGTGCTGTACCTGTCCTGGGAGTGTTTGATGGGGGACAGTGTAGAGGGAGCTTTACTCTGTATCTAACCCCGTGCTGTACCTGTCCTGGGAGTGTTTGATGGGGGACAGTGTAGAGGGAGCTTTACTCTGTATCTAACCCCGTGCTGTACCTGTCCTGGGAGTGTTTGATGGGGGACAGTGTAGAGGGAGCTTTACTCTGTATCTAACCCCGTGCTGTACCTGTCCTGGGAGTGTTTGATGGGGACAGTGTAGAGGGAGCTTTACTCTGTATCTAACCCCGTGCTGTACCTGTCCTGGGAGTGTTTGATGGGACAGTGTAGAGGGAGCTTTACTCTGTATCTAACCCCGTGCTGTACCTGTCCTGGGAGTGTTTGATGGGGGACAGTGTAGAGGGAGCTTTACTCTGTATCTAACCCCGTGCTGTACCTGTCCTGGGAGTGTTTGATGGGGACAGTGTAGAGGAGCTTTACTCTGTATCTAACCCCGTGCTGTACTGTCCTGGGAGTGTTTGATGGGGGACAGTGTAGAAGGAGCTTTACTCTGTATCTAACCCCGTGCTGTACCTGTCCTGGGAGTGTTTGATGGGGGCAGTGTAGAGGGAGCTTTACTCTGTATCTAACCCCGTGCTGTACCTGTCCTGGGAGTGTTTGATGGGGACAGTGTAGAGGGAGCTTTACTCTGTATCTAACCCCGTGCTGTACCTGTCCTGGGAGTGTTTGATGGGGACAGTGTAGAGGGAGCTTTACTCTGTATCTAACCCCGTGCTGTACCTGTCCTGGGAGTGTTTGATGGGGGGACAGTGTAGAGGGAGCTTTACTCTGTATCTAACCCCGTGCTGTACCTGTCCTGGGAGTGTTTGATGGGGGGACAGTGTAGAGGGAGCTTTACTCTGTATCTAACCCCGTGCTGTACCTGTCCTGGGAGTGTTTGATGGGGGACAGTGTAGAGGGAGCTTTACTCTGTATCTAACCCCGTGCTGTACCTGTCCTGGGAGTGTTTGATGGGGACAGTGTAGAGGGAGCTTTACTCTGTATCTAACCCCGTGCTGTACCTGTCCTGGGAGTGTTTGATGGGGACAGTGTAGAGGGAGCTTTACTCTGTATCTAACCCCGTGCTGTACCTGTCCTGGGAGTGTTTGATGGGGACAGTGTAGAGGGAGCTTTACTCTGTATCTAACCCCGTGCTGTACCTGTCCTGGGAGTGTTTGATGGGGGACAGTGTAGAGGGAGCTTTACTCTGTATCTAACCCCGTGCTGTACCTGTCCTGGGAGTGTTTGATGGGGGGACAGTGTAGAGGGAGCTTTACTCTGTATCTAACCCCGTGCTGTACCTGTCCTGGGAGTGTTTGATGGGGGACAGTGTAGAGGGAGCTTTACTCTGTATCTAACCCCGTGCTGTACCTGTCCTGGGAGTGTTTGATGGGGGGACAGTGTAGAGGGAGCTTTACTCTGTATCTAACCCCGTGCTGTACCTGTCCTGGGAGTGTTTGATGGGGGGACAGTGTAGAGGGAGCTTTACTCTGTATCTAACCCCGTGCTGTACCTGTCCTGGGAGTGCAGAGGGAGCTTTACTCTGTATCTAACCCCGTGCTGTACCTGTCCTGGGAGTGTTTGATGGGGACAGTGTAGAGGGAGCTTTACTCTGTATCTAACCCCGTGCTGTACCTGTCCTGGGAGTGTTTGATGGGACAGTGTAGAGGGAGCTTTACTCTGTATCTAACCCCGTGCTGTACCTGTCCTGGGAGTGTTTGATGGGGGACAGTGTAGAGGGAGCTTTACTCTGTATCTAACCCTGTGCTGTACCTGTCCTGGGAGTGTTTGATGGGGGAACAGTGTAGAGGGAGCTTTACTCTGTATCTAACCCGTGCTGTACTCCTGGGAGTGTTTGATGGGGACAGTGTAGAGGGAGCTTTACTCTGTATCTAACCCCGTGCTGTACCTGTCCTGGGAGTGTTTGATGGGGGACAGTGTAGAGGGAGCTTTACTCTGTATCTAACCCCGTGCTGTACCTGTCCTGGGAGTGTTTGATGGGGGGACAGTGTAGAGGGAGCTTTACTCTGTATCTAACCCCGTGCTGTACCTGTCCTGGGAGTGTTTGATGGGGACAGTGTAGAGGGAGCTTTACTCTGTATCTAACCCCGTGCTGTACCTGTCCTGGGAGTGTTTGATGGGGACAGTGTAGAGGGAGCTTTACTCTGTATCTAACCCCGTGCTGTACCTGTCCTGGGAGTGTTTGATGGGGGGACAGTGTAGAGGGAGCTTTACTCTGTATCTAACCCCATGCTGTACCTGTCCTGGGAGTGTTTGATGGTGGACAGTGTAGAGGGAGCTTTACTCTGTATCTAACCCCGTGCTGTACCTGTCCTGGGAGCGTTTGATGGGGGTCCGTGTAGAGGGAGCTTTACTCTATATGTAACCCCATGCTGTACCTGTCCTGGGAGTGTTTGATGGCAGATTTCTTTCCCTAAAGATGGGTTTTTACTACTATTCCTGATAGTTGCACCATCACAGCTATATTCTGGCTTCAGTAAGTTAAATTCAATTGGCTGGAATTTGAACTCATTCCCCCAATCCTGGGTCTCAGCATTACAGGTCCAGTGTGATTAACATTACACCAACACCTCGCACTGACCACGAACCTGACCACACAGAAGCCCTGACACCAAGGACAGTGAAAGAACTTCACATCGGTGAGATCCTAAATGAATATTTCTCATCAGTATTTACTGTCGAGAAAAGCATGGATGTTAGGGAACTGGGGGAAATAAATCATGATGTCTTGAGGAGTGTACACATTACAGAGAAGGAGATGCTGGAAGCCCTAAAGCACATCAAGATAGATAAATTCCCAGGACTTGATGAAGTGTAACCCAGGACATTGTGGGAGGTTAGGGAGGAAATTGTTGGTCCTCTAGCCGAGATATTTGAATCATTGATAATCACGGGTGAGGTGCCTGGAGATTGGAGAGGGGCAAATGTTGTGTCTTTGTTTAAAAAGGGATGCAGGGAAAAGCCTGGGAACTACAGGCCAGTGAGCCTCACATCTGTGGGTAAATTGTTGGAAGGTATTTTGAGAGACAGGATCTACAGGCATTTAGAGACTAATGACTGATTAGAGACAGTCAGCATGGCTTTGTGAGTGGAAAATCATGTCTCACAAATTTAATGGAGTTTTTTTGAAGGGGTGACCAAGAAGGTAGATGTGGGCAGTGCAGTTGATGTTGTCCACATGGACTTTAGCAAGGCCTTTGACAAGGTACTGCACTGTAGAACATAGAACATAACAGTGCAGTACAGGCCCTTCAGCCCTCAATGTTGTGCCAGCCAGTGGACCCTCTAACCTAAACTATTCCAATATCATCCATATGCCTATCCACCGACCATTTGAATTCCCCCAAAGTTGGCGAGTCCACAACTGCTGCAGGCAGGGCATTCCACGCTCTCACCACCCTCTGTGTAAAGAACCTGCCTCTGACATCCGTCCTATAACTACCACCCCTTAATTTAAAGTTATGTCCCCTCGTGTTGGTCTTCACCATCTGAGGAAAAAGGCTCTCACTATCCACCCTATCCAGTCCTTTGATCATCTTATACGCCTCAATTAGGTCACCACGTAACCTTCTTCTCTCTAATGAAAATAACCTCAGGTCCCTCAGCTTTTCCTCATAAGGCCTTCCCACCATACCAGGCAACATCCTGGTAAACCTCCTCTGCACCCTTTCCAATGCTTCCACATCTTTCTTATCTGTAGGTTGTTGCATAAGGTTAAATCTCACAGGATCCAGGGTGAGGGATCTAAATGGATACAAAATCGGCTTCTTAACAGAAACCAAAGGGTAAGCCACAGTGATTGGATCTCCAGCACTGAGTCTATCCCTGTGGCTCAGAAGGGAAGGGGGAGAGCAGGAGAGCAATATTATTGGGGACGCGATGGTTAGAGGGACAGATAAGAGGTTCTGTGGCAGCAAGAGAGACTCACGGATGGTATGTTACCTCCCGGGTACCAGGGTCCTTAATGTTTCCGACCATGTTTTCAGGATCCTTAAGTGGAGAGAAACAGTCACAAGTCATGGTAGACATCAGTACCAACGACATAGATAAGAGAAGGGATGGGGATTTAAAACTAGAATTTAGGGAGCTCTGGTGGAAGCTAAAACCAGGACAAAAGATGTTATCATCTCTGGTTTGTTGGTGCCACATGCTGGCGAGTTGAGGAACAGGGAGAGAGTGCAGATAAACACATGGCTTCAGGGATGGTATAGGAGGGAGGGTTTCAGTTACATGGATAATTGGAGCACATTCTGGGGAAGGAAGGACCTGTACAAACTGGATGGTTTTCATCTGAACCACAGGAGCACTGATATCCTGGGAGAGAAATTTGCTACGGCTCTTTGGGGTGGGATTTGTCAGGTAGAATGGGAAAATGAGCTCGAGTTCAGAAGCCAGTGAGCGTAGTGAGATACTGAGGAGGGTATCAAGGTTGCAGGAGTGTAGCGACAGACAGAAAGGAGGTTGAAGTGTGTCTCCTTCAATGTAAGGAGCATCCGGAATAAGGTAGGTGAACTTGGAGCGTGGATTGGTATTTGAGACTATGATGTTGTGGCCATTACGGAGACATGGTTAGAACAGGGACAGGAATGGTTGTTGGAAGTTCCAGGGAATAGATGTTTCAGTAAGAGTAGGGAAGGTGATAAATGAGATGGCGGAGTAGCATTGTTAATCAAGGATAGTTTAACGGCTGCTGAAAGGCAGTTTGAGGGGGATCTGCCCACTGAGGTAATATGAGCTAAAGTTAGAAATAGGAAAGGAACAGTCACGTTATTAGGAATTTTCTATAGGTCCCCAAATAGTAATAGAGATGTGCAGGAAGAAATGGCAAAGCAGATTATGGATAGGTGTGGAGATCACAGGGTAGTTATCATGGGCAACTTTAACTTTACAAATATTGAACAGAACCTTTATAAGTTGAACAGTTTGGATGAGCAGTTTTTGTACAGTGTGCGCAGGAGAGTTTCCTGACACAATATGTGGACAGGCCAACAAGAGGTGGGGCCAGATTGGACTTGTGAGGGAATGTGGAAAAGTGTGAGGTAATGCACTTTGGCAGGAACAATAAATGTGTAGAGTATAGGGCTAATGGTAGGGCTCTTAATAGTGTTGAGGAACAGAAGGCTCTTGGTGTATGTGTCAATAGATCCCTGAAAGTAGGCAGTCAAGTGGATAAAGTTGTTAAGAAGGCATATGGAGTCGTAGCTTTTATTGGTAGGGGGATTGAATTTAGGAGCCGCAGCATCATGTTGCAACTGTACAAAACTCTAGTGCGGCCGCACTTGGAGTATTGTGTGCAGTTCTGGTCCCCACATTATAAGAAAGATGTGGAGGCATTGGAGAGGGTACCGAGGAGGTTTACCAGGATGTTGTCTGGTATGGAGGGCAGGTCCTATGAAGAGAGGTTGAAGGATTTGAGGTTGTTTTCGTTAGAAAGGAGGCGGCTAAGAGGGGATCTTATTGAAGCATATAAGATGATTAGAGGTTTAGATAGGGTGGACAGTGATAGCCTTTTCCTAGGATGGAGAAAGCTAGCACGAGGGGACACAGCTTTAAATTAAGGGGTATGCGTTATAGGACGGATATCAGAGGTAGGTTCTTTACTGAAAGAGTGATTAGGGAGTGGAATGCCCTGCCTGCAGCTGTTGTAGATGCGCCAAGTTTGGTGGCGTTTAAGAGGTTAATTGATAAGTAGATGGAAGAGAAGGGAATGGTTTAGTTTGGAGGGGCATTGCTTTTTATTTTGGTCGGCACAACATCGAAGGCCGAAGGGCCTGTTCTGTGCTGTAATGTTCTATGTTCATGGTTCACAAAGGAGGCTGAATGTCTTGTTAAGAGGAAAAAGGAAGTGTGGGTAAGGATGAGAAAACAAGGTTCCGTTGGGTCACTTGAGGGTTACAAGGAATGAGCTAAAAAAAAGGGCTTAAGACATGGTGGGTCAGATCGAGGAAAACCCCAAGGCTTTTTACACTTATGTGAGAAATAAAAGAATGGCTAGAGTGAGGTTAGGGCCAGTCAAGGACAGTAGTGGGAACTTGAGCATGGAGTCAGAAGAGATAGGTGAGGTGATGAATGAATACTTTTCTTCAGTGTTCACTAAGGAGAGGGGCCATGTTTTTGATGATGAGAGTGTGATAGAGGCTGGAGGAGGTAGACGTTCTGAGGGAAGATGTATTAGCAATTTTGAAAAACCTGTGGGTCAATAAGTCTCCTGGGCCGGATAGGATACATCCTAGGATTCTTTGGGAGGTGAGACAGGAATTGCTGATTTGGCTTTGATCTTTGGGTTCTCCCTATCTAGGGGATAGTGCCAGAGGACTGGAGAGTAGCAAATGTTGTTCTTCTGTTCAAGAAAGGAAATAGGAATGACCCTGGTAGTGATAGGCTGGTCAGTCTTACTTCAGTGGTCAATAAGTTAATGGAAAAGGTTCTGAGGGATAAGATTTATGACATTTGGAAAGATCCGGTAGAGTCAACATGGATTCATAAGGGGTAAGTCTTACCTCACAAATCTGACTGAATTCTTTGAGGAGCTAACTAAGTACATAGATGAAGGTAGAGCAGTTGATGTTGTATACATGGATTTTAGTAAGGCATTTGATAAGGTTCCCCATGGTAGGATCATGAAGGAAGTAAGGAGGTGTGGGATAGAGGGAAATTTGGCTGATTGGATAAGTAACTGGTTGTATCATAAAAGACAGGGTGATGGTGAAGGGAAAATTTTCAGATTAGAGGCCAGTTACCAGCGGTGTACCACAGGGATCAGTGCTGGGTCCTCTGCTGTTTGTGATTTTTATCAATGACTTGGAAGAGGGGGCTGAAGGGTGGGTTAGTAAATTTGCTGATGACACCAAGATTGGTGGAGTAGTGGATGAGGTGGAGGGCTCTTGCAGGCTGCAAACAGACATTGACAGAATGCAGAGCTGGGCCGAAAGGTGGCAGATGGAGTTTAACCCTGAAAAATGCGAGATGTTTCATTTTATAGGTCGGGGTATAGGACAAACAGGGTCAATGAGGAACATGGAAGGACAGACGATATCGGGGTTCCTGTCCGCAGATCTCTGAAGGTTGCCACTGAAGTGGATAGAGCTGTGAACAAAGAACAGTACAGCACAGGAAACAGGCCCTTCGGCCCTCCAAGCCTGTGATGCTCATTGGTCCAAATAGACCATTCGTTTGTATCCCTCCATTCCCAGTCTGCTTATGTGATTATCCAGATAATTCTTAAACGATGCCAGCGTGTCCACCTCCACCACATTACTTGGCAGTACAGTCCAGGCCCCCAACACCCTCTGTGTAAAAAAACATTCCTCTGAGTTATATCTTGAGCCTGTGACACCTCGTGATCGTCACCTCCGACCTGGGAAAAAGCTTCCCACTGTTCACTCTATCTATATTTTGTACACCGCTATTAAGTCTCCCCCTCATTCTCCGTTTTTCCAGGGAGAACAACTCCAGTCTACACAATCTCTCCTGATAGCTAAGGCCCTCCATACCAAGCAACATCTTGCTAAACCTTCTCTGCACTCTCTCTAAAGCCTCCATGTCCTTCTGGTAGTCGGTGACCAGAATCGGACGCAATACTCCAAATGTGGCCTAACCAGCGTCTTATACAACTGCAACATCAGACTCCAGCTTTTATACTCAATACCCCTTCCTATAAAGGCAAGCATACCATGTGCCTTCTTCACCTCCTCCTTCTCACGTGCTGCCACCTTTAAGGATCTGTGGACCTTGCACCCCCAGCTCCCTCTGTGTTTTTATATTCCTGATGGTTCTGCCATTTATTGTACAGCTCCCCGCTACATTAGTTCTATCAAAATGCATCACTTTGCGTTTATCTGGATTAAATTCCATCTGCCATTTCTCTGTCTCAAAGAAGGTTTATAGTGTGTTAGTGTTTATTAACGGGGGTTTGAGTTTAAGAGCTGTGGGGTTATGCTGCAACTATGCCGGATATTGGAGAGACCACATTTGGAATATTGTGTTCAGTTCTGGTCACCTCACTATAAGAAGGATGTGGAAGCATTGGAGAGGGTGCAGAGGAGATTTACCAGGATGTTGCCTGGTTTGGAGGATAGGTCTTATGAGGAAATGTTGAGGCAGCTGGGGCTTTTCTCTTTAGAACGGAGGATGATGAGAGATGACTTAATAGAGGTTTATAAGATGATGAGAGGGATTGATAGAGTGGACGGGCAGAGACTATTTCCTCAGGTTAGTGTAGCTGTTACTAGGAGGCATAACTATAAGGTTCATGGTGGAGATATAGGAAGGATGTCCGAGGTAGATTCTTTACTCAGAGAGTGGTTGGAGTGTGGAATGCACTGCCTGCTGTGATAGTGGAGTCAGACACTTTAGGAAATTTCAAGCAGTTATTGGAAAGGCAAATGGAGCACACCAGAATGATGGGGAGGGGAAGATTTGATCTTGGTTTTGGACTAAGCTCGGTGCAACATTGAGGGTCGAAGTGCCTGTACTGTGCTGTAATATTCCATGTTTCTATATTATGGGATGATTGTGAAGGGATGGTGTTCAAACAGCGGTGTGCCTCAGGGATCAGTGCTGGGTCCACTGTTATTTGTCATTTATATTAATGATTTGGATGAGAATATAGGGGGCATGGTTAGTAAGTTTGCAGAGGACACCAAGATTGGTGGCATAGCGGACAGTGAAGAAAGTTATCTCCAATTGCAACAGGATCTTGATCAATTGGGCCAGTGGGCTGACGAATGGCAGATGGAGCTTAATTTAGATAAATGTGAGGTGATGCATTTTGGTCGCCTGAATCAGGACAGGACTTACTCAGTTAATGGTAGGGGATTGGGGAGTGTTCCAGAACAAAGAGATCTCGGGGTACAGGTTCATCGCTCCTTGAAAGTGGAGTCACAGGTGGACAGAGTGGTGAAGAAGGCATTCGACATGCTTGGTTTCATTGGTTAGAACGTTGAATACAGGAGTTGGGACGTCTTGTTGAAGTTGTACAAGACATTGGTAAGGCCACATTTGGAATATTGTGTACAGTCCTGGTTCCCCTATTATAGAAAGGATATTATTAAACTAGAAAGAGTGCAGAAAAGATTTACTAGGATACTACAGGAACTTGATGGTTTGAGTTATAGGGGAGGCTGGATAGATTGAGACTTTTCCTTCGGAGTGTAAGAGGCTGAGGGGTGACCTTATAGAGGTCTATAAAATAATGAGGGGCACAGATCAGCGAGATAGTCAATATCTTTTCCCAAAGGTAGGGGAGTCTAAAACTAGAGGACAGAGGTTTAAGGTGAGAGGGGAGAGATAGAAAAGTGTCCAGAGGGGCAATTTTTTCACCCAGAGGGTGGTGAGTGTCTGGAACGAGCTGCCAGAGGTAGTAGGAGAAGCAGGTACAATTTTGCCTTTTAAAAAACATTTAGACAGTTACATGGGTACGATGGGTATCGAGGGATAGGGGCCAAATGTGGGCGATTGGGATTAGCTTAAGGGTTTTTAAAACAAGAGCAGAATGAACAAGTTGGGCCGAAGGGCCTGTTTCCATGCTGTAAACCTCTATAACTCTATAATTGTACCACAGTTCAGGAGCAGTCAGGCTGAGCTGCTGCATTGGTCTGTGGGCCCAGCTACTGGCAAAGGTTCCCACCCTGACTCAATGCTTTCCTTGTCTGTAACACTGAAGATATGATCAAACCTCTCAGTGTCTCAGTCTGTATGTTCACATTGCTTGCTCAACTTCATACAGGAAGGCGGTGACAGTACAGCTCCAATCAATATGTTACTGTCAGCGACTTCCTGGAGCTCAGGAATGAGGGCCAAGGAAAAGGTAGCAAAAAAAAGCAGGAAGGAGAGAGAAAAAACAGAGGGGGAGAAACAGAAGAGGGTAAAGCAGAGGAATAAAGTACATGAGAAAAATTTTAAAAAAATCAGAAAAATGACAGGAGAGAGAAACAGGAATGGGCAAGGATGAGAAGCAAGAAAGAGAGAATCAGGTGCGGTAATAATAATCTCTCCCTCAGTGTCCATAAAACGAAGGAGATTGTCAGCGACTTCAGGAAGTGTAAAGGAGAACGTGCCCCTGTCTACATCAATCGGGACAAAGTAGAAAGGATCGAGAGCTCCAAGTTTTTAGGTGGCCAGATCACCAACCTGCCCTGATTCCCCCCCCCATGTTGACTCTATAGTTAAGAAATCCCACCAGAGCCTCTACTTTCTCAGAAGACTCAGGAAATTTGGAATGTCAGCTACAACTCTCAGCAACTTTTACAGATGTCCCATAGAAAGCATTCTTTGTATCACAGCTTGGTCTGGGCTCCTGCTCTGCCCAAGACCACAAGGAACTACAAAAGGTTGTGAATGTAGCCCAATCCATTACACAAACCAGCTCCCATCCATTGACTCTGTCTACATTTCCCTCTGCCTCAGCAAACTAACCAGGGTAATTAAGGACCTCACACACCCTGGACATTCTCTCTTCCATCTTCTTCTGTTGGGAAAAAGATACAAAAGTCTGAGGTTACATAACAACCAACTCAAGGACAACTTCTTCCCTGCTGCTGTCAGTCTTTTGAAAGGACCTACCTCTCATTAAGTTGATTTTTCTCTACACCTTTAGCTATCACTATAACACTACATCCTGCACCCACCCCTTCTCTATGAATGGTATGCTATGTCTTATAGTGCGCAAGAAACAACACTTTTCACAGTATGTTAATACACGTGACAATAAAAAAAAACAAAAAGAAACTTAAACAAAGAACAGCACAGGAAACAGGCCCTTTGGCCCAATGAGCCCATGCTGCCATTGTAATATTGTGAGTGCCCTCCTCTACCAACTGGACTCCACAATAAAAGAATTATAACCAGATTGAGGGGAGACTAATTTAGGGACAATTCATTAACACCAATCGGCCTACGAGCATGTTTTTGGGGCGTGGGAGGAAACTGGAGCACCCGGAGAAAACCCACGCGACCACGGGAAGAATGTAAACTCCCACAGACACAGGCCCAAATCCCTGTATGTGTACAGCACACAGTGATATCACTGTTCGCCACATGTTCCCCTACTACAACCTCGATCACCCGACCAGACTCATTTCCCACAACTAAATCCAGTATAGCCCCCTTTCTAGTTAGGCTAGCTACATTCTGCTCCAAAGAACCTTCCAGTACACATTTTACAAATTCCTCTCCCTGCAGACCCCCAGCCCTAGGCACCTTCCAATCCACCCTCAGAAGATTAAAGTCTCCCACAACAAGAACCCTATTTTTTCTACACCTATCCACAATTTGTTTACATATCCTTTCTTCCACCTCCCGCAGGCTATTTGATAGCCTATAGTATACCTCTAGCAAAATGATCAGTCCCTTTCTATTCTTGAACTCCACCCACAGTGACTCATTCCCTGACTCCTCTAAATTATCCTTCCTCTGCACCACCAGAGTTAGTTAGTGATTTCTAACTAACAACGCCACTCCCCCTCCTCTTTTTGACCCTCCTCTGTCACGCCTGAAACACTTATACCCAGGAATATTTAGCTGCCAGTCCTGCTCTTTTAACCACGTCTTTAACCACGTCACTGCAACCACATCTAAATTTCTTACAAACGTTAAGGCCTTAAATTCATCCATTTTACCTGTTACGCCCCTGGCGTTAAAACAGACGCACTCTAAACCTCCAGGCCCACTCAGATCCTTGCTCTCCCGGATGATTTTCCTCTTGTCTAATTTTATCCTGTCACCCAAATCGCTCCCAATCCCAATGCCTACTGAGCTATCAGATTCCGCCCCCCCTCCCCCGCCACCAATATTAGTTTAACCCTGCTGAAACACTCCAGCTAATCTTCCAGCTAAGATATCTCATTTAAGTGTTTCCCCATCCTTCCCATACAGGTGTCCATCTCTCATGAATACCTCCCAATGACTAACAGATGTAAAACCCTCCGTCTTGCACCAAACCTTCAGCCACGTATTCAGTTGTAGGATCTCATTATTCCTGGCCCCGCTGTTATTGGTATTGGTAGCAGCCCAGAGATTGCCACCCTGGAGGCCCTGCTCTTCAGCCTGGCTCCCACTTCCCTAAACTGCCTATGTATATCCCACCTGCTCTTCCTTCCTATGTCATTCTCACCTATATGCACAATTATGCCTGCTTGATTCCCTTCGCCCTTCAATATTCCCTCTACCGTCTCCGAAACACCCTGTACCCCTACCGCAGAGGGGCAGACTACCATCCTGGAGTCTTGCTTTTGTCCACAGAACCATCTCCTTTAACCCTCCCATCCCCCACCACTTCTAGTCCCCTTCCTTCCCTCTGAGGTGATCCGGTCCGCCTGTCTTCCCTCTGGAAGATCACCTTCCTCATTTGTTGTCCTTCTCTTGATATTTCGGGAGATTACCACTGGGGTCCTTTTTGGAACAAGCCCCTTCTGCTTTTTGCCCTTCCCAACAGTTACCCACCTGTTTCCCCCCCCCCCACCAACCCCCGGCCCCACCCTCACCCCCCCAGGTCCTGGTGTCTCCACTTGACTATGGTTTCTATCCATTATTGTTTTGTTCTCATTTAATAAAAGTAAATCAAGACACAGCTCCAGCTCCCTGAGCCGGTCCCTCAGACACTGCAGCTCCAAACACCTGACACAGATGCAGATTTTTGGGAGACAAATTATTCCCAGAAATTCCCACGTATGACACCAAATGTAGTGAAATCGTCTCCCAGTTGAAGATCAAAACACAAAGATGGGAAAAGAAAAAGATAGCAACAGAAACACCCACCTCGCCCACGCCTGCTCTCACTCCGCTGCCCATTCCCGGCGCTGCCCGCTGCCTACTCTGGCCTTTTTATATTCTGCGTTACCGTCCCAACCTCCCCCACGCCTAACTTCCACTGTAGAGAGAAGAAAATACCCCCTTGAACTGGAAAAGGAGAAAACTCAAAAAATAAACAGCAAATCAGTTACTCACCTCTAGCACTTTCCAAATCAGTTACTCTGAAGAAGAATGAGTTAGTGGATGAAAAGGGGAGAAAGAGACAACAAAGAACAAACAGGAGGATCCGAGTGAGTGAGAAAGAGCAGCAGTGTGAAAAATAGGACACAGCGGATAAGCAAGAGAGAATGATTGGAATCCAGGAAGAGGAAGAGGGAGGAACAGAGAGAGAGAGAGAAAATCACAGGACGTAGGAGCAGAATCAGGCCCTTCAGCCCATCGAGTCTGCTCCGCCATTCAATCAGGGCTGATACTTTTCTCATCACCGTTCTCCTGCCCTTTTCCCTATAATTCCCAATCCCCTTATTAATCAAGAATCCGTCTATCTGTGTCTGAATGAGAGAGAGAAGGCAGGGACAGATGGAAGAGTGAAGAATGAGAAGCTGGTGCCATAGATATGTGAATGTGGGGAGTTAATCTGTGGGGAAATCCTTTCTTCTCTAAGTGTTACCCAGTTTCTGATGAAGAGAACAGGAGTCAGTTCCCAGTCTCCCACATCCCAAAATCACTGCCAGTGACAACCGCGAAGCCAGCACTCAGTCAAATCTCCACCTATAACAGAGACCCCTGGGCTGTTTGGGCTCCAAGAGAGATCGGAGCATCACTCCCGGCGTCGGGAGAGATCGGAGCATCATTCCCAGCATTGACAGAGATCAGAGAATCATTCCCAGCGTCGGGAGAGATCGGAGCATCATTCCCAGCATTGACAGAGATCAGAGAATCATTCCCAGTGTCGGGAGAGATCAGAGAATCATTCCCAGTCTAGGGAGAGATCAGAGAATCATTCCCAGCATTGACAGAGATCAGAGAATCATTCCCAATGCAGGAGAGATCAGAGAATCATTCCCAGTCTAGGGAGAGATCAGAGAATCATTCCCAGCATTGACAGAGATCAGAGAATCATTCCCAGTGTCGGGAGAGATCAGAGAATCATTCCCAGTCTAGGGAGAGATCAGAGAATCATTCCCAGCATTGACAGAGATCTGAGAATCATTCCCAGTGTCGGGAGAGATCAGAGAATCATTCCCAATGCAGGAGAGATCAGAGAATCATTCCCAGTCTAGGGAGAGATCAGAGAATCATTCCCAGCATTGACAGAGATCAGAGAATCGTTCCCAGTGTAGGGAGAGATCAGAGAATCATTCCCAGTGTAGGGAGAGATCAGAGAATCATTCCCAGCATTGACAGAGATCAGGGAATCATTCCCAATGCGGGAGAGATCAGAGAATCATTCCCAGTGCGGGAGAGATCAGAGAATCATTCCCAGTGCGGAGAGATCAGAGAATCATTCCCAGCGTCGGGAGAGATCAGAGAATCATTCCCAGTGTAGGGAGAGATCAGAGAATCATTCCCAGCATTGACAGAGATCAGGGAATCATTCCCAGTGTGGGAGAGATCAGAGAATCATTCCCAGTGTAGGGAAGATCAGAGAATCATTCCCAGTGTAGGGAGAGATCAGAGAATCATTCCCAGTGGGAGAGATCAGAGAATCATTCCAGCATTGACAGAGATCAGAGAATCGTTCCCAGTGTAGGGAGAGATCAGAGAATCTTCCCAGTGTAGGGGAGATCAGAGAAATCTTCCCAGCATTGACGAGATCAGGGAATCTCCCAATGCGGGAGAGATCAGAGAATCATTCCCAGTGCGGGAGAGATCAGAGAATCATTCCCAGTGCGGGAGAGATCAGAGAATCATTCCCAGCGTCGGGAGAGATCAGAGAATCATTCCCAGTGTCGGGAAAGATCAGAGAAACATTCCCAGCATTGACAGAGATCAGGGAATCATTCCCAGTGTGGGAGAGATCAGAGAATCATTCCCAGTGCAAGAGATCGGAGAATCATTTACAGTGCGGGAGAGATCGGAGAATCATTCCCAGTGTGGGAGAGATCGAAGAATCATTCCCAGTGTAGGGAGAGATCAGAGAATCATTCCCAGTGTGGGAGAGATCAGAGAATCATTCCCAGCATTGACAGAGATCAGAGAATCGTTCCCAGTGTAGGGAGAGATCAGAGAATCATTCCCAGTGTAGGGAGAGATCAGAGAATCATTCCCAGCATTGACAGAGATCAGGGAATCATTCCCAATGCGGGAGAGATCAGAGAATCATTCCCAGTGTCGGGAGAGATCAGAGAATCATTCCCAATGCAGGAGAGATCAGAGAATCATTCCCAGCATTGACAGAGATCAGAGAATCGTTCCCAGTGTAGGGAGAGATCAGAGAATCATTCCCAGTGTAGGGAGAGATCAGAGAATCATTCCCAGCATTGACAGAGATCAGGGAATCATTCCCAATGCGGGAGAGATCAGAGAATCATTCCCAGTGCGGGAGAGATCAGAGAATCATTCCCAGCGTCGGGAGAGATCAGAGAATCATTCCCAGCATTGACAGAGATCAGAGAATCATTCCCAGTGCAAGAGATCGGAGAATCATTCCCGGCGTCGGGAGAGATCGGAGAATCATTCCCGGCGTCGGGAGAGATCGGAGAATCATTCCCGGCGTCGGGAGAGATCGGAGAATCATTCCCGGCGTCGGGAGAGATCGGAGAATCATTCCCGGCGTCGGGAGAGATCGGAGAATCATTCCCGGCGTCGGGAGAGATCGGAGAATCATTCCCGGCGTCGGGAGAGATCAGGGAACCAATGCTGGCTCCAAGATCAGCAAATCAACCCCGGCTATGTGAGTGATGGGGGAACCAATCCCTGTGCCGGAAGAGATCGGGAAACAAATCCCAGCCCCGGGAAAGATTGGGGAACCAATCCCAGTCCCAGGAGAGATCAGGGAATTGGGAATGTGGTTAAAGGGGAATGTTGTGCACACGCATTCCAGGTTAAAAGGGGAATGTTGTGTACACACAGTCTCAGGTTAAAGGGGAATGTTGTGTACACACAGTCCTATGTTAAAGGGGAATGTTGTGTACACACAGTCCTATGTTAAAGGGGAATGCTGTGTGTAAAGAGTCCAGGTTAAAACAGAATGTTATGTAAACGCAGTCCCAGGTTAAAGGGGAATATTGTGTAAACACAGTCCCATGTTAAAGGTGAGTGTTGTGTAAACAGTCTCAGGTTAAAGGGGAATGTTGTGTAAACACAGTCCCATGTTAAAGGGGAATATTGTGCAAACACAGTCCCATGTTAAAGGGGAGTGTTGTGTAAACACAGTCCCAGGTTAAAGGGGAATGTTGTGCACAGTCCCAGGTTAAAAGGGAATGTTGTGTAAACACAGTCCCATGTTAAAGAGGATTACTGTATAAACACAGTCCCAGGTTAAAGGGGAATGTTGTGTAAACGCAGTCTCAGGATAAAGGGAAATGCTGTGTAAACACAGTCCCATGTTAAAGGGGAGTGTTGTGTAAACACAGTCTCAGGTTAAAGGGGAATGCTGTGTAAACACAGTCCCATGTTAAAGGGGAATGTTGTGCAAACACAGTCCCATGTCAAAGGGGAATGTTGTGCAAACACAGTCCCATGTTAAAGGGGATGAAGTAAACCAGATGAGGACAAAGGGAATGTTGTGCAAACGCAGTCCCAGGTTAAAAGGGAATGTTGTGTAAACACAGTCCCATGTTAAAGAGGATTACTGTGTAAACACAGTCCCAGGTTAAAGAGGATTACTGTATAAACACAGTCCCAGGTTAAAGGGGAATGCTGTGTAAACACAGTCCCAGGTTAAAGAGGATTACTATGTAAACACAGTCCCAGGTTAAAGAGGATTGTTGTGTAAATACAGTTCCAGGTTAAAGGGGAATGTTGTGTAAACACAGTCCCAGGTTAAAGAGGATTACTGTGTAAACACAGTCCCAGGTTAAAGAGGATTGTTGTGTAAATACAGTTCCAGGTTAAAGGGGAATGTTGTGTAAACGCAGTCTCAGGTTAAAGGGAAATGCTGTATAAACACAGTCCCTCATTAAAGGGGACTGTTATGTAAACACAGTCCCAGGTTAAAAGGGGATTGCTGTGTAAACACAGTCCCACGTTAAAAGGAGAATGCTGTGTAAACACAGTCCCATGTTAAAGGGGAGTGTTGTGTACACACAGTCCCAGGTTAAAAGGGGAATGCTGTGTACACACAGTCCCAGGTTAAAAGGGGAATGCTGTGTAAACACAGTCCCACGTTAAAAGGGGAATGCTGTGTAAACACAGTCCCACGTTAAAAGGGGAATGCTGTGTACACTCAGTCCCAGGTTAAAAGGAGAATGCTGTGTACACACAGTCCCAGGTTAAAAGGGGAATGCTGTGTAAACACAGTCCCACGTTAAAAGGGGACTGTTGTGTAAACACAGTCTCAGGTTAAAGGGGAATGCTGTGTAAACACAGTCCCAGGTTAAAGGGGAATGCTGTGTAAACACAGTCCCAGGTTAAAGGGGATTGATGTGTAAACACAGCCCCAGGTTAAAGGGGAATGCTGTGTAAACACAGTCCCAGGTTAAAGGGGAGTATTGTGTAAACACAGTCCCAGGTTAAAGGGGATTGATGTGTAAACACAGCCCCAGGTTAAAGGGGAGTATTGTGTAAACACAGTCCCAGGTAATAGGCTGGAATAATTCCAGATTTCTAAATACTCCATTACTTGAAGAACGCAAAAGATGAGAAGTAACAAAAATGTTATAATTTTTTATTGAATAGCGATTCCAGCTCACCCCTTCCAAATACGCCTCAACACCCCTCCCCATATACACCTCAACACCCCTCCCCACACACAACTCAACACCCCTCTCCACATCACCTCAACAGCCCTGCACCTTATATACACACAGAATCATACTCTGTATACTTTCCTAGCCCATAAACAAGCACAGTTCTATGGCCTGGTAAGTATAGATATGATTGGCACAATACATGGGATTTAATGGGATTGGAGTTACAGATAGTTCTACAGCCTGATAGGTATGGATATGATCGGCACAACTTGTGGGTCGAAGAGCCTATTTGTGTGTAGTGTTCTATGTTGTAGAATAACGCCCTGTATCCTTCCTGTATACTCCTGTCCGTATACACGCACTGAATCTCACACTCTCTACTCCCTCTGTCCATATGAACAAACAAAAAAAAAGCACAGCAAACAGGCCATTCGGCCCTATATACCCATACTGTCCATTTTAACACTGAGTGAAAGCCTCATTCCAATCCGCCTTCTACCTACAACTTTTGTCTATGCTCTTGGACTCCACAATAAAGGGGGTGCATCCACAGAATAACATTATTATACTCTCCCTGTTCATATACATCCACAGAATAACACACTGTATATGCTCCCTGTCCATATACACCCAGACTGACACTCTGTACACGCTCCCTGTCGATATACACCCAGACTGATCGCTCCCTGTCCATATACATCTACACACTGACACTCTGTATATGCTCCCTGTCCATATACATCCAGACTGACACTCTGTATACGCTCCCTGTCCATATACACCCAGACTGACACACTGTATACACTCCCTGTCCATATACACCCAGATTGACACTCTGTATACGCTCCCTATTCATATACATCTACAGACTGACACACTGTACACGCTCCCTGTCCATATACACCCAGACTGACACTCTGTATATGCTCCCTATTCATATACATCTACAGACTGACACACTATACGCTCCCTGTCCATATACACCCAGACTGACACTGTATATGCTCCCTGTCCATATACACCCAGACTGACACACTGTATACGCTCCCTATTCATATACACCCAGATTGACACTCTGTACACGCTCCCTGTCTGTTTATACCCACAGACTGACAAAGCATACTCTTCCTGCTCATATAGGTTTGTATGCATCCACAGAGACTGGCACAGTGGTTAGCACTGCTGCCTCACAGCGCCTGGGACCAGTATTCAATTCTGGCCTTGGGTTACTGTCTGTGTGGGTTTCCTCCGGGTGCTCCAGTTTCCTCCCACAGTCCAAAGATGTGTGGGTTAGGTTGATTGGCCATGATAAATTTACCCGAGTGTAGGGGATCAGTAGGGTAAATATATGGGGTTACAGGAATAGCGTCTGGGTAGGATTGTGGTCAGTATATACTCGATGGGCTGAATGGTCTTCTGTACTGTAGGGATTCTATGATATACAGACTAACACTGTGTATACTCTCTCTGTCCACAGGTACAGTGTGAGAGGGATATGGTCCAGGTGCAGGTCAGTGGGACTGGGGCAGAAAAATATTTGACATACAAGAATGGCGAAAAGGCCTGTTTCTGAGCTGTAAAACGTTCCATGGTTCTACAAAGACCCACAGAGTGTGAGCTTTGCAACGTGAAGCCAGGGTGGAGTGTCGGGAGAGGATTCTCTGCAGCTGACAAAATTCTACTTCAAACCGGATACAGGGAGCCACACCTTGAAATGCAAACAGGAGTCAGTGCTGATTCAGCTCAGAGAGAGCAAACATCACATTCAACTGCATCAAACTGCCAGAAGCAGTGACCCTGCTGCAGATACTGAGAATTGTAAGGGAGATTGATTGGGGGGAGGTGGAAGAAAACAGAATAAAATGTTCAAATCAGAGATTTCAGTAAAACAGCCCTCGCACAAACCATGTGAAACCACGATACCACAGACAAGCGCTAAACGGTGCCCATACTGGAGCAGAAAATGGAGGGAGGAAGTGTTCCACTCCTGTGAGGGGCTTGTCTGGGTGGGGAAGGGAGTGTGGGCTCTGGGGAGGGGGGAACAGGGGAGGGGGAGTGGAGTGGGGGGAGCAGGGGCCAGGGAGGGGGAGCGGGAGCGGAGGAGCAGGAATGGGTACAGGGAGGGAAGAGGAGTGGGACTGGGTAAGGGGAGCAGGTGGAGGGAGTAGGGGTGGGGAGTGGGTGTGTGGTCAGGGAGGGGGAGTGAGGTTGGGGAGAGACAGCAGAACTGAGGAGGGAGTGTAGGGTTGGGAGGGGAAGCAGGTCTGGGGGTGTGGAGGTTGGGAGGGTGAGCAGAGCTGGGGGTGTGGGGGTATGGGAGTGGGGAAGGGGGAGGGGGAGCAGGAGTGGGTGTGGGTCAGGGAGGGGGAGCAGGGCTGGGGATGTGGGAGGGGAAGCAGGAGTGGGTGTGGGGTCAGGGACGGGGAGCAGGGCTGGCGAGCGGGAGCAGGGTTAGGGAGGGTCTCGCTGTGTGTGGGGGGGGGGGGGGGATAATGTTGCAATGCCTGCTCCCTCTCTGTCCGTACAGAGAGCCAGGCTGCTCCCTCTCTGTCCGTACAGAGAGCCAGGCTGCTCCCTCTCTGTCCGTACAGAGAGCCAGGCTGCTCCCTCTCTGTCCGTACAGAGAGCCAGGCTGCTCCCTCTCTGTCCGTACAGAGAGCCAGGCTGCTCTCTCTGCAGGCTCTAATGGAGATTCTCTCTAATCTGCCCAGTGCTCTAACTATCCAGAAAACCGAATCACCAGTTACACCTTCTGTACTGGAGCCTGGCCCTGTGCTATCCTCTTCTTACCCTTCATCCTACTCCTGGCATAAACCCGCAGGAAGAGAGAGAAGAAAACAATGACCAGTCCAAAAGCCCCCACCACCGTGACAGAGTGACCATAGATAAAGCAGGACAGCAGAATGGCAAAGGCCTGTCGAAGAGTCATGATGATGGTGAAGACAGCAGCTCCAAACTGGCTGATGGTGTAAAAAATGAAGAGTTGTCCGCAGGCTGAACAAATGGATAACAAAGCGGCATGTAGTGCAAACTCAGGGTGCTGTATCATAAAGAACAACGAGTGGAAGAAAGCACCCTGCTCCAGCAGTGAACCAACTGTGAAGAGGCAGGAAAAGAGGTTCACTCCAAACATCATCTGGATAGAAGACATCTTGTACTTGAAGAGAGCATCCTGCCAGTTAGAGGTGAAACTGTCAAACAGGATGTAACCAGCCAGGATGACAACACCGGAGAAGGTGGTGACGGTGGACGGATGTTTGTTCTGCGTGTTGGATAACAGGAACATACTCACACCAACAGAGATGAGGACGGCTGTCAGGTACTCCCAGTATTCATAACTCTTGTGAGATACAATCTTACCCATCAGCATTACAGGAATGACTTTGGAAGCCTTGGCTAGTACCTGGGTGGGAAAACTGATAAACTTCAAGGCTTCGTACTGGCACCAGCTGCTCAGGATGTTGGAGATGGAGGCAAAGGAATATTTGTACATGGGAGCCCCGTGACGGGGCTGTTTAGTGAGCGCGCAGCACAGGCCAGCCACTGTGACAGCTAGGATACGGTTCATAAAAACCAGGAACTGGGAGTCCTGGAACTTCACACCAGGATCAGTCTCTGTTCTCCCATATGCCCTGGTCATCACCCGTTCCTGCAGAACCCCCCACGTCAGGTAGGAAGCCTGGGGAGAGAACAGACAAACCACCCATCAGGGCAAATCGCAAAACGAGGCCAGAGTTTGGGGGGGGGGGGGGGGGGGTGGGGGAACGGAATAGTTGCTCTTTCTCCTGGGCAGGCGGGGGCGTGGGGGCGGAGGGGGGCACGGCCATCGATGGAGTTCAGCATTATTGACCTCTCACTTTCTGGAAGAGGATTACACGGGCATCGCTGCCTATCCTCCATTACCCACGGAGCGAGTTACTCACTCGGCCAATTCAGATAAAACAGTGGATCTGGAATCACAGAGAAACCAGCAGATTTCCTTCTCTAAAGGACATTCGTGGCTCTGGTGATTGCTGATAATTTCATGGTTACCATTACTGAGACTAGCTTTATATTCCAACGTTTTGTTCTGAATTAAATTGAAATTTCACCAGTTGCCATGGTGGGATTTGAACCCAGGTCCCCAGAGCATTAGCCCAGGTCTCTGGATTACTAGCCTACTATATTATCATCTCTAAGAACCAGGGAGCGAGAGCACTGGGAAACTTTTACAAACTAATTACTTTAAAAAGTAATAAAAGAAGTAAAGGCAAATTATCAAATAATTCTAGCACAACATTTAAAAACTGACAACAAAAGATTCAATAATTATATAAAAGGAAGAAAGTAATAAAATTCAATGTTAGTTCCTTAGAGGAGAAAACAGAAGCTTAAATAATGGGGAACAGAGAAATGGGACAGGCTAAGTTAATATACTGCCTGTTTGCACAGAACCAGGTAACTGAAAAGGAGGAATTAAAACAATCACCACCCCGAGGGAAAATACTGAGCAAACTCTTGGAATTAAAGGCAGACAAGTCCCCAGGGCCCAATGGCTAATATCCCAGGATTTTAAAGGAAGTGACAGCAGAGATAGTGAATCCATTGGGTATAATATTCCAAAATTCCCAGACTGTAGGAAAGGTTCCAGTGTATTGGGAAAATGCTGATATAGCGTAATATTCAAAAAGAGAGAAAGGCAGAAAGTAGGAAACTATAGACCAGTTGGTTTAATGTCTGTTATTGGGGAATTTTCAGAATTCATTACTATGGAAGTTGTAATAGGACATTTGGAAAGTCAAAACGCAATCCATCAGAGTCAGCCTGGTTAATGAAGGGTAACTCGTGTTTGATTCCTGTTGATTTTGTGTATGTGGACTTCCAGAGGGTTACTGATAAGATGCTGTACAAATGGTTAATATCCAAGGTACAATCCCATGAGGTTAGGGGCTATTTCTTAATGAGGAGGATTGGATCAATCAGCAGAAAGCAGAGTCAGGATAAATGGGTCTTTCCCAGCTTGGCAAGATGTAATTAATGAGGTCTCACAGGCCCCAACTATGTACCACCTATATTAAAGGATGTGGATGGAGAGAGAGAGTGGACTAGAACCAGATTTACAAAACAGATGTAAATTACAATAATAAAATAACTTACAATTGGATATGGATAGGTTAAGTGAACAGGGCAGAAAATGGCAGATGGAATTTAATGTGGACAAGTGTGAGGTGATCTATTCTGATGAGTGAAATAAAAAGGCAAATCATCTGAATGGAAAGAAATGACAAAATGCTTCAGCGTAGAGGGATCTGGGGCTAAACATGCTGCTGCAGCTTTATCGAGCACTGCTGAGGCCACATCTGGAATATTATGTACAGTTCTGGTCCCCTTACCTGAGGGAGGAGGTAAATGCATTCGAGGCAAATTCACAGGAGCTTCACTAGATTGATTCCAGGATGAAGAACTTGTGAAGAGAGATTGAGCAGTTTACACCTATTCTCAATGGAGTTTGGAAAAATGAGGGGAGATCTAATCGATTTCAGATCTAAATGGGATTGACAGGGGAGATGCAGAAAGAATGTTCCCACTTGCTGAACATTTGAGAACGAGAGATATAGTTTTTGGCTAAAGGGGTGGCAGATTTAGAACAGAAATGAGAGAGATGAATCTGTGCAATTCTCTACCTGAGAATACAGTCAATGCTGCAATGTTAAACTCATTAAAGGAGAATATAGCTAGGATTTTAATTAGTGGGATAAGGCTTATGGACAGGCAGGTCTAAGCAGGGCTCTGGTGGGACAGAGAAGGGGGTGGGGGCAGGGGAGGGTCTGCAAGGCAGGACTCTCCCTGGTGGGTGAAAGAGAGATGGGGGAGGGTGTTTGGTGGGGGAGGGAGGGAGGGAGGGAGGGAGATGGGGGAGAGATGGGGGAGGGAGGGAGGGAGGGAGGGAGGGAGATGGGGGGAAGGGTGTTTGGTGGGGGAGGGAGGGAGGGAGATGGGGGAGGGAGGGAGGGAGGGAGATGGGGAGGGAGGGAGATGAGGGAGGGAGGGAGATGGGGGAGGGAGGGAGATGGGGGGAGGGGGGAGATGGGGGAGGAGGAGATGGGGAGGAGGGAGATGAGGGAGGGAGGGAGATGAGGGAGGAGGGAGATGAGGGAGGGGGAGATGGGGGAGGAGGGAGATGGGGGAGGGAGGGAGAGGGGGAGGGAGGGGATGGGGGAGGGAGGGAGATGGGGGAGGGAGGGAGATGGGGGAGGGAGGAGATGGGGAGGGAGGGAGATGGGAGAGGAGGGAGGGAGGGAGGGGAGGGAGAGGGGGAGGGAGGGAGATGGGGAGGGAGGGAGATGGGGAGGGAGGAGGGAGATGGGGGAGGGAGGAGATGGGAGGGAGGAGGAGGGAGGGAAGGGAGATGGGGGAGGGTGTTTGGGTTGGTGGGGGGTGTGTTTGGTGGGTGGGGGTGAGGGTGTTTGGTGGGTGGGGGGGTGTTTGGTGGGTGGGGGAAGGGTGTTTGGTGGGTGGGGGAAGGGTGCTCTGTGAGGATCCACAGGGCAGGGTTCACTCTGGGTGGGAGTCAGTCACCTGTAATCCGAGAACACAAGCCAGCAGTTTAAAGGTCTGTCTGGTGAAGGATGGTTCAGTTGTCTCAGTCCGGGAAGTTGGAGAAGGTTCATCCTGCACTCCGCATTTCATATCATTCCCAAACACACAGGATTTAATCAAAGGGAAACACAGACCGCGGCCTAAAACACACAGGATAACAGATCACAGATAAATGGAAAAGAACTCAACATTCAACATTAAAACCAGGAGTCACACTAAACCCTCTCAGCAACAACATTCCACCTCATCTGGGACAGCACAGTGATTCACACTGCTGTCTCACAGTGCCAGGGACCCGGGGCAGCACGGTGACACAGTGATTCACACTGCTGTCTCACAGTGCCAGGGACCCGGGGCAGCACGGTGACACAGTGATTCACACTGCTGTCTCACAGTGCCAGGGACCCGGGGCAGCACGGTGACACAGTGATTCACACTGCTGTCTCACAGGCCAGGGACCGGGCAGCACTGACCGTGATTACATGCGTCTCACAGTGCCAGGGACCCGGGGCAGCACGGTGACACAGTGATTCACACTGCTGTCTCACAGTGCCAGGGACCCGGGACAGCACGGTGACACAGTGATTCACACTGCTGTCTCACAGTGCCAGGGACCCGGGCAGCACGGTGACACAGTGATTCACACTGCTGTCTCACAGTGCCAGGGACCCGGGGCAGCACGGTGACACAGTGATTCACACTGCTGTCTCACAGTGCCAGGGACCCGGAGCAGCACGGTGACACAGTGATTCACACTGCTGTCTCACAGTGCCAGGGACCCGGGGCAGCACGGTGACACAGTGATTCACACTGCTGTCTCACAGTGCCAGGGACCCGGGGCAGCACGGTGACACAGTGATTCACACTGCTGTCTCACAGTGCCAGGGACCCGGGGCAGCACGGTGACACAGTGATTCACACTGCTGTCTCACAGTGCCAGGGACCCGGGGCAGCACGGTGACACAGTGATTCACACTGCTGTCTCACAGTGCCAGGGACCCGGGGCAGCACGGTGACACAGTGATTCACACTGCTGTCTCACAGTGCCAGGGACCCGGGGCAGCACGGTGACACAGTGATTCACACTGCTGTCTCACAGTGCCAGGGACCCGGGGCAGCACGGTGACACAGTGATTCACACTGCTGTCTCACAGTGCCAGGGACCCGGGGCAGCACGGTGACACAGTGATTCACACTGCTGTCTCACAGTGCCAGGGACCCGGGGCAGCACGGTGACACAGTGATTCACACTGCTGTCTCACAGTGCCAGGGACCCGGGGCAGCACGGTGACACAGTGATTCACACTGCTGTCTCACAGTGCCAGGGACCCGGGGCAGCACGGTGACACAGTGATTCACACTGCTGTCTCACAGTGCCAGGGACCCGGGGCAGCACGGTGACACAGTGATTCACACTGCTGTCTCACAGTGCCAGGGACCCGGGGCAGCACGGTGACACAGTGATTCACACTGCTGTCTCACAGTGCCAGGGACCCGGGGCAGCACGGTGACACAGTGATTCACACTGCTGTCTCACAGTGCCAGGGACCCGGGACAGCACGGTGACACAGTGATTCACACTGCTGTCTCACAGTGCCAGGGACCCGGGGCAGCACGGTGACACAGTGATTCACACTGCTGTCTCACAGTGCCAGGGACCCGGGGCAGCACGGTGACACAGTGATTCACACTGCTGTCTCACAGTGCCAGGGACCCGGGGCAGCACGGTGACACAGTGATTCACACTGCTGTCTCACAGCGCCAGGGACCCGGGGCAGCACGGTGACACAGTGATTCACACTGCTGTCTCACAGTGCCAGGGACCCGGGGCAGCACGGTGACACAGTGATTCACACTGCTGTCTCACAGTGCCAGGGACCCGGGGCAGCACGGTGACACAGTGATTCACACTGCTGTCTCACAGTGCCAGGGACCCGGGGCAGCACGGTGACACAGTGATTCACACTGCTGTCTCACAGTGCCAGGGACCCGGGCAGCACGGTGACACAGTGATTCACACTGCTGTCTCACAGTGCCAGGGACCCGGGGCAGCACGGTGACACAGTGATTCACACTGCTGTCTCACAGTGCCAGGGACCCGGGGCAGCACGGTGACACAGTGATTCACACTGCTGTCTCACAGTGCCAGGGACCCGGGGCAGCACGGTGACACAGTGATTCACACTGCTGTCTCACAGTGCCAGGGACCCGGGGCAGCACGGTGACACAGTGATTCACACTGCTGTCTCACAGTGCCAGGGACCCGGGGCAGCACGGTGACACAGTGATTCACACTGCTGTCTCACAGTGCCAGGGACCCGGGGCAGCACGGTGACACAGTGATTCACACTGCTGTCTCACAGTGCCAGGGACCCGGGGCAGCACGGTGACACAGTGATTCACACTGCTGTCTCACAGTGCCAGGGACCCGGGGCAGCACGGTGACACAGTGATTCACACTGCTGTCTCACAGTGCCAGGGACCCGGGGCAGCACGGTGACACAGTGATTCACACTGCTGTCTCACAGTGCCAGGGACCCGGGGCAGCACGGTGACACAGTGATTCACACTGCTGTCTCACAGTGCCAGGGACCAGGGCAGCACGGTGACACAGTGATTCACACTGCTGTCCACAGTGCCAGGGACCCGGGCAGCACGGTGACACAGTGATTCACACTGCTGTCTCACAGTGCCAGGGACCAGGGGGCAGCACGGTGACACAGTGATTCACACTGCTGTCTCACAGTGCCAGGGACCCGGGGCAGCACGGTGACACAGTGATTCACACTGCTGTCTCACAGTGCCAGGGACCCGGGGCAGCACGGTGACACAGTGATTCACACTGCTGTCTCACAGTGCCAGGGACCCGGGGCAGCACGGTGACACAGTGATTCACACTGCTGTCTCACAGTGCCAGGGACCCGGGGCAGCACGGTGACACAGTGATTCACACTGCTGTCTCACAGTGCCAGGGACCCGGGGCAGCACGGTGACACAGTGATTCACACTGCTGTCTCACAGTGCCAGGGACACCGGCAGGCAGCACGGTGACACAGTGATTCACACTGCTGTCTCACAGTGCCAGGGACCCGGGGCAGCACGGTGACACAGTGATTCACACTGCTGTCTCACAGTGCCAGGGACCCGGGGCAGCACGGTGACACAGTGATTCACACTGCTGTCTCACAGTGCCAGGGACCCGGGGCAGCACGGTGACACAGTGATTCACACTGCTGTCTCACAGTGCCAGGGACCCGGGCAGCACGGTGACACAGTGATTCACACTGCTGTCTCACAGTGCCAGGGACCCGGGGCAGCACGGTGACACAGTGATTCACACTGCTGTCTCACAGTGCCAGGGACCCGGGGCAGCACGGTGACACAGTGATTCACACTGCTGTCTCACAGTGCCAGGGACCCGGGGCAGCACGGTGACACAGTGATTCACACTGCTGTCTCACAGTGCCAGGGACCCGGGGCAGCACGGTGACACAGTGATTCACACTGCTGTCTCACAGTGCCAGGGACCCAGGGCAGCACGGTGACACAGTGATTCACACTGCTGTCTCACAGTGCCAGGGACCCAGGGCAGCACGGTGACACAGTGATTCACACTGCTGTCTCACAGTGCCAGGGACCCGGGGCAGCACGGTGACACAGTGATTCACACTGCTGTCTCACAGTGCCAGGGACCCGGGGCAGCACGGTGACACAGTGATTCACACTGCTGTCTCACAGTGCCAGGGACCCGGGGCAGCACGGTGACACAGTGATTCACACTGCTGTCTCAGTGCCAGGGACCCAGGGCAGCACGGTGACACAGTGATTCACACTGCTGTCTCACAGTGCCAGGGACCCGGGGCAGCACGGTGACACAGTGATTCACACTGCTGTCTCACAGTGCCAGGGACCCAGGGCAGCACGGTGACACAGTGATTCACACTGCTGTCTCACAGTGCCAGGGACCCAGGGACCCAGGGCAGCACGGTGACACAGTGATTCACACTGCTGTCTCACAGTGCCAGGGACCCGGGGCAGCACGGTGACACAGTGATTCACACTGCTGTCTCACAGTGCCAGGGACCCGGGGCAGCACGGTGACACAGTGATTCACACTGCTGTCTCACAGTGCCAGGGACCCAGGGCAGCACGGTGACACAGTGATTCACACTGCTGTCTCACAGTGCCAGGGACCCAGGGGCAGCACGGTGACACAGTGATTCACACTGCTGTCTCACAGTGCCAGGGACCCGGGGCAGCACGGTGACACAGTGATTCACACTGCTGTCTCACAGTGCCAGGGACCCGGGGCAGCACGGTGACACAGTGATTCACACTGCTGTCTCACAGTGCCAGGGACCCAGGGCAGCACGGTGACACAGTGATTCACACTGCTGTCTCACAGTGCCAGGGACCCGGGGCAGCACGGTGACACAGTGATTCACACTGCTGTCTCACAGTGCCAGGGACCCGGGGCAGCACGGTGACACAGTGATTCACACTGCTGTCTCACAGTGCCAGGGACCCGGGGCAGCACGGTGACACAGTGATTCACACTGCTGTCTCACAGTGCCGGGACCCGGGGCAGCACGGTGACACAGTGATTCACACTGCTGTCTCACAGTGCCAGGGACCCGGGGCAGCACGGTGACACAGTGATTCACACTGCTGTCTCACAGTGCCAGGGACCCGGGGCAGCACGGTGACACAGTGATTCACACTGCTGTCTCACAGCGCCAGGGACCCGGGGCAGCACGGTGACACAGTGATTCACACTGCTGTCTCACAGTGCCAGGG
Source organism: Sphyrna mokarran (assembly GCA_024679065.1). NCBI lineage: Eukaryota > Metazoa > Chordata > Chondrichthyes > Carcharhiniformes > Carcharhinidae > Sphyrna > Sphyrna mokarran. Next base: position 1,891,441 of record JAGIQG010000005.1, read on the forward strand.
ACCCAGGGCAGCACGGTGACACAGTGATTCACACTGCTGTCTCACAGTGCCAGGGACCCGGGGCAGCACGGTGACACAGTGATTCACACTGCTGTCTCACAATGCCGTTGGACCCGGGGCAGCACGGTGACACAGTGATTCACACTGCTGTCTCACAGTGCCAGGGACCCGGGGCAGCACGGTGACACAGTGATTCACACTGCTGTCTCACAGTGCCAGGGACCCGGGGCAGCACGGTGACACAGTGATTCACACTGCTGTCTCACAGTGCCAGGGACCCGGGGCAGCACGGTGACACAGTGATTCACACTGCTGTCTCACAGTGCCAGGGACCCGGGGCAGCACGGTGACACAGTGATTCACACTGCTGTCTCACAGTGCCAGGGACCCGGGGCAGCACGGTGACACAGTGATTCACACTGCTGTCTCACAGTGCCAGGGACCCGGGGCAGCACGGTGACACAGTGATTCACACTGCTGTCTCACAGTGTGAGGGACATGGGGCAGCACGGTGACACAGTGATTCACACTGCTGTCTGACAGTGCCAGGGACCCGGGGCAGCACGGTGACAGTGATTCACACTGCTTTCTCACAGTGCCAGGGACCCGGGGCAGCACGGTGACACAGTGATTCACACTGCTGTCTC